>DWQX01000229.1:0-52528 GCA_018245475.1 Pharmacophagus antenor | reverse complement strand
AAAAAAAAACATCACTGCTGTTTTCAGAGTGCGGGGTGCAATCAGCGCGCGGGGCGGCGGCGCTATCGGGCATATCGGGGCTGCCGCGGTCCGCGCGCCCTGGCGACTGGCCGTGGCACGCGGCCTTGCTTCGCGCCAACGCGCACGTGTGCGACGCCGCCCTACTGCACTATAACTGGCTCGTCACTACCGCATCCTGCTTTCAAGTATTAACCCATTAACGCATTTTTCTTGTTATTAGAAGTATTATCACTTCTTTCATAAATTCGAATACTTGTTTAAATTATTGTTTTAATTATATGCTCATAGCATAATTTTTTTTGTTCATATTATTACAATGATAATATTAACGTTATACGGGTATACAGCATTTATATGGTGGTTTTACATACGTAGTTGCATGTTTAGGGTATAAGCTAATGGACATTTTTCTTCAAATTATATAATTTAAATATGTTACGGCTTAAACATGTCTCCACCGTTTAATATTATTATATTATTTACAGGGTCAACCGAAAGCTGAATGGACGGCGAGATTTGGCAATGTTCATATCCAAAGTACATCACCGTGGCAGCAAGAACGGCGAATCGTTGGCTTAGTTCGATCCCCGGTCGAAGGCAGCATGTTGGCTTTAGTAAGATTAGAAGAGCCAGTTGAAATGACTGACTTCGTTCGTCCCGCATGTCTCCCGGAAACCCGAATGGACAATCAAAGCATTTGCAACACGCTGGGCTGGACGAGGAATAGAGATCAACTACAGAGGATTCATGTCGTTACTACTTCGATGAAAACTTGTGAAAACGTGAGCATCGCAACTGCAAACGGTATTTGTGCTGAACCACTGTACGATCAGGACGACTGTGATGTAAGTTATATAATTATAAGGTAATAACTGTCTCTGTGAGGCAGCAATCAACCACTTGACATATAATACAGAGAAATCCGATTCTATTACGGGGACTTAATATATATCTATATATAACTAGTGGAATATTGTGGATAACTAGTGGAAATGGAAAGATGGCAGGGTTTTTTCCAATCCTAGCTAGCTATCATTCTCAATTTTAATCTGCGGCCATAATAGCGTTGCTGTGTTCCAGCAGTCAAACATATCAGACGAAGTATTCTGAACGAACACTCTTTGGGATATAGTCACATGTCACCTAATATGATAATGATGACAATAAATGACGTGAGATTGAGGCCTAGGTTGTCTCATAGCCATGGATGCATAAAACATATGATTGAGCTCTGAAAGTATAATGCAAGAGAAATCCATGTAGAAAATGGCATTTCTATGTCACAAAATTCTTTTAACAATTAGTTGTAACTGCTTTGACCTATATACACATGTATCGTAATTTAGTGCCTTTTCATTTTTCGCAGGAAGAAGAATATGCAGGAAGTTCCATGATGTGTTTTAATGAGGTATCGAAACAATGGATTTTAACCGGGGTTAGTGGATGGCGAATAGCTTGCACAAAAATTGGCTTAGGAAGGCCTAGAATTTACGACTCAATCTCATCACATGTAGATTGGATTCAAAAAACCATTTCCAATTCTGCTAGGTGACCTTTCCTAGGAAATCTTCACATTCACAAAGACTGTAATTTTGTGTCTTATAACTAGAAATAATATGTTATTGTAATTGTTAAGCATTTTAATAATTCACAACCAAAATTCAAGTGTATAATATTCATAATATTGTAAAAATTCAACTATTTTCCATGAACTTTACAACAAAACTTAAGAAACCGCTTTATTCTATAACAATAATTTTCTTTAATTTCAATTTTTTATTACTAATTCGAATTTAGATTGCATAGGTTTCATGTATGTAATTTTGTAATTAGGATGTAAAATAATTTATTACTGAAAATATTGTACAATGTTTTTAATGTTCATTATTTGTAAATATAATAATTAAATTTTGTATCAAATTAAACTTTTAAAATTGCCTTGATCTTTTATTTCAAAACTGCAGTTAAAGTTCATTGGACTGATTTCAGTTTGTATATTACTGAAACCCTCCTATTATATATAGTATCTTGTCTATTCGTGCGTTGTTTTAACAATTAGTTTTCTCTATATGTTTAGCTACTGGCAAACTTATTTTTTCTAAGAGTTGCTGCTTGTGGACTTTACTTTCATTAGCAATCTTCTGTCGCTTTAATTTCGCCTTCTGTAAACATCTATTTCTTTGTATAGTGGTTTCTTTTTTGTTCATGTTGTTCCCACGAGTATATAACAAAAACGGTCCATTCCCCTCAGAAGTCCATCATAGAGGGTTAAGGGTTTTAGTACAACAGGGTTCGCCCTGGTTCCACATACATCCTCATACCATTCAGCTCTCAGCTTGGCATTGGGTCATCTAACTAAACAATCAGACATAATCCACATTCGTCACAAATGTAACCGACTTTTTCCCAAACTTCTTTTAGTTTATATTCATGCCAAGCAAGATGCATGTCAAGACGAATAAAAGAAGCTCAAGTGCGATGGGGTTGC
This sequence comes from Pharmacophagus antenor, assembly GCA_018245475.1. Classification (NCBI taxonomy): domain Eukaryota; kingdom Metazoa; phylum Arthropoda; class Insecta; order Lepidoptera; family Papilionidae; genus Pharmacophagus; species Pharmacophagus antenor. The sequence continues at coordinate 50,019 of DWQX01000229.1, read as the reverse complement.
ATCATTTAATTAAGGAGTTCCTATGGCCACCATCCAGCTCCATAATCAGCCCCTGGTTACCATATATATTAAAGTACTCATCTAGACAAATCAAATAAATCCAAATTTGATGCAGTTGCGTCGTTTAATTATGGAGTTCCTATGACCACTTTCCAGCTGCATCATCAGATGATCTCTGTCATATTAATATTACATTGTCATCTGATTTATACATGCATTTAAAATTTCTGATTAAATTTCACTTACAAGATTTAATTAGAGACACCCAAACAATGGGACAGGTGCAATTAAATAAATGCTTGTACTTAATGATATATTATTGTGATATATCAGAATGAATATTACTAAAATAATACTATAAACTAATAACTATGTTTTTATTTATCCGTTTTAGTGAATATTCGGAAGCAAAAATCAATGTTATTAAAATACATATATATATTTGTAAATAATTACCTAAATTGTTTTTCACAATATGTATGTATAGTGCATACAAAAAAAAGAAAAACTGTATTTAAAATAATACAAACATTACTTCTCGTTTAGATGTATTTAAACAATCAATTGTATGATATTTTCACCTGGGCTCTTCATTAGTTCCCAAAGGTCCATTTAAAAATCAAATCTTGTGTCAATCAATAATGAAAATGTGAACACTGCAAGACTCAAATTCATGTATTAAACATTCTAAGTACAGATTAATAACTTACGTAGTAAAATAAGGTAATATCTTATTTTTTTTTATAAAATCATGTTAATTCTTTGTGATAGGAAAAAGACCATTTGGAATTTATAACTATAATTTCTTTCATTTTAATATGGTGTTATAATAAAGATTACACAATAATAAATAAACTTTATTTTAGTGGTTCAGTTCAGAACTCCTTCGTCTTGCAGATCCTTTTTAATCTTAACTTGTAAATCTTCAGGTAGATATTCAAGTTCTTTGTTAACATATTTATTTAAATCCCCTAAAGGTCTATAGTACTGATGAACAATTTGGGATCCTGCAAACATTGTCAAAATAGCAGCGATGGAAAATGAAATGTATTGACCCCAAGTAGCACCTGCAGGCATTTTAAGCTGCTGTATATTTTTTTATTTTATCTTCCACTAAATCTTTTGCTTGGCGCCTCTTAAAAGTGGTATAAAAGTTAATTTCTCCAACTTTCCAATTTATCATAGAATATTCTAATGCTGCGCCAAGAAAAAAAAACATTGGCAGGAACCTATACATTCCAAAAACATTTTTTCCTGGCCATTTCTTTACTAACGTATGAAACCAACCAATTCTCATTTCTATTTAACGTTACCAATACATTAATATAAACTAATATTACAACATAATTAATAATAAACTAGTCATTCCAGTAAATAAAAATACTTTTAATGTAAAATGTTATTTAAAACATACATGACATGTTTTAAAAGAAAGTTAAATTATATAACCTAAACTGAACACAAAAAATTTTTCTTACGTAAACGAAAAGGCAAAGACAATGGATGACCAATCAGATTTTAAGTTTTTTTTTTGTACAAAGACATTTACACAAACAGTAGACATTAAAATGAAAGTAACATTGTATTTAATTTTAAATCAAAAGTGAACATGTTTAAATTTTTAGAGTGCTTTTAATTATTAGACTTTATTAAAATTCTATAAAAATAAATTTCATCAGTGTATAGTAAATAGATATGTAGCAAGAATTAAATCGGCTTTTACTATTATCAACAAATAATTTTACGATATTCATATATTAGGAAAAATTAAATGGCTACATGGGCTTCTTCTTTATCTCTTCCTAAAAAAATTAAGTCTAAACTTAATTTTTTGAAATATGTCATGGATTAATACAAGTACATGTTTTTAAAACGTCTCTACGTCACCAATGTGTTTTATGTGGATATACTACTACAGTGTGATATAAAAACGAATTTAACCTTTTTGTTATTAAATCAACAAATATAGATTTATAATATAAATTAAATTCTATGGATAAAAAGAAAATATCTGCTCTTGGTCGCGAATATTTCGAAAAAACGCCTCCAACAAAAATTTCAGAAGGGAGGCAAATAAAATTACATCAAACAGGTTGGGGGTTGCTATCCGATTATTTTCTGGAATCTGTTAAAATTAATCCTGGAAAAAATGGTACTGTTATATCATCTGCTACGTTAAAAGTAACTGATAGATCTGGACAAATTACTTGTATTGCCAAAGGACATATCGTTGGTTTTTTATTTGATGTTACTTTAAAGGAATGGACTAACATAGAGAAATTATGTGAACGTGAACAGCTTTTTTATAGATATTTTAAAAATGGTGTTAGCAGAAATTTTAGTAGCGAACAAAAAATGTTTTACAATTTCTGCTTAAGTAATCAAACTACAGATTTACTTGTCGCTGTGTTTTCTAGATGTAAAAACATGAGAAATAATGATAGAAATGATCCTTTTTTATACATAATGGATCTAAAAAAGTGTGATAAGTTTATTTTAAACATTTATTTAAATCACTTTAAAGAAAAAAAATATTAAGGTTAATTAAAACAAGTATTAGATTTTTTAAAGCAAATATTGTTTATACAAATAATGTGATGTGATATGTGTACAAAAACCAAAAAATGAAGACTAGTGCAGTGAAATATATGTATATATCAGTATACGCAGTATTTGCAAATAAAGACAAAAAACTAAATTACCTAAATAATTTACATCTTTCCTTTTCTCCAAAGCATATAAAAGAATTATATGATTAGTGATCAAATAAATTGCAATAACAGTCCAATGTGTATAAAACCTATAACATTGTCCCAAAAGACCCCTGCTATATACGTAGATATTAATTATATTAGAGTAAAGCAACTAGAAAATAATGTGAGATCTCATATCATGTCCTTAAGTGATGTTTTAAAGATGGTACTATTAAGGTTTTTGCTTTTTTAAATCCTACAACATGTTACTCTTGAAACATAATACAAGTCTCAATTGTCTAAGACATTTTTATTTATATACAATTTCAATATTTGTACAATATGAAAACATGAAGATAAAATTATAAAAAGTATTTTAATAACACCAGTGTTCAACCAAAGCAGGAATCAAGTGTTGTAGACAACTATACTTTTTATATTTTATTATATCACCCCTCAGCAATGAACTGTTGCATTAAATAGGTTAAGCCACAATTAAAGAAAAGTGAGTATGTAGGTGTGCATTATTGAGAGCTATCAAAATTAAAATGCACAAACAATAATAATTTGTTCCTAAAATTGGTGGATTACTAAATTTTATGTTATAACCACATATTAGAAACTAACTGATTTATTTTCCTCAATTATTTCAACTATCTTATGTTAATTTGTAACAAAAAGGAATAAATCAACACATAATTAGAAAATATTTGCGGTTATAACATTATTTTTTGTTATTTCGTTATTTTTTTAATTTTTCGTTGTCTTATCGACATCAATCTCCTTAAAAATTCATTATATTATAAATGACAATTCACTCAAGAAACCTTAAACATATCTTTCGATGGAAATAAATATAAATTAATAAACTTTAAATAAAAATAACTAAGGTTTTCATGAAACAATACCTAAATAACTATGGAGTTTTTTTATTGTCTGGAGTTATTCAAGTTTTATTGACTATTCTAAAATTGTATTTATTCTTTTGATCTATATGCAGTCATAAAGAATTATGAAATTGTTACGTATTAAGTGTCCCCATTCCGCCCTTAACCCCGTTTAAGGAACGTAATGTTTTACAATTATCGCGTCGTTATATTGTAGATTCTATGTAGTTTTTATCTCTTCAAAATAAGTAATATAAAAAAAAATCTTACTATTAAATAAATCTCGAAAATCAAATATGTATTACAAGACTCAAGAGAGTAATTAAATATAAAAAAAAAACTTAAAAACTGATAATAATGAGGTCATAATTATCAGTTTTATGTTTTTCTACCATTAAAATCAGTTCGGAGGTCGGAACTGATTTTGATAGTGGATCTTCACAGATTTTAAGTAAAGAAAAGATTTTAATACTGTAGTAAAAATGTAACGCTACGAAGTTACACGTTGAGCTGTAAATGTAAATTAGGGTTAATATTCTGCTGTGGAATCTTTAACCATCACTTGTTTTTAAACAAAAATATTCTTTTTAATATCCGCTAGGTTTCTGAGCAAACTTCGCCAAAAGACATCGTAGAAATTTACGTCTTAATTAAGCTACTGTTTACGTACCAGACCTAAAATATGAACAAGTGAGACCAATCTTAGTGCCTGAAAATTAAGGTTTATCAAGTCTTCATATTTTTCTACATGAAAACAGGATTACATTTAATTTTTATCCAAAATTGTTAGATATTTTTACAAAATTCACACCATTTGGTTATTTAAATTGCATATCCAGGTGCAAAGCGTAGGTTACGACCTGTGTCTGGGTGGAAGTTGAAAATTTATAGTGGGCGTTGACTTCCACTAGGTACTACTGTTTTTTGCCAACGGAAGGCTTATATTTACATATATTTTGTAGGCGAAGGCTGCATTTTGACAGAGTGTTGGCAGTAGGCTTTGTACCGGCGTGTAGAGTGAACGTTATCGCGCTAGTTAAGTTTAGACCACTAACTCCGAGTGTAGCTGCAGCGATCGAATAAATCAAATAGTCATGGAAGTTGCGGGTCAGTGGCGACGGGAGTGGGCTGGAACGGCCGAATATGGAAAGGTAAGGATCATAGATCCGCTGTTACCCTCGTAAAAACAATTAAATAAGTAAGGAAAAATAAAACAAGTGATATTATTTCTTTTAGAATTAAAGTGTGATTTATTATTTTTTTTAAACAACAAATTGTCTAGACAATACCAAGCGTGGGTTTTAAAGCGGTCACAGATGGATTTAGACTATATGTTGTGTTGTTATCTCAAAAAGAGATTTTGAAGCTGCGTTAGTGACATGAATTACAGCATTTTAGATTTACAAGCGGACACTGCCTAAAGAATAAAGTGGTCGTTTCCTTATACGGATAAAAAAATACAGACCGAAGCTATTGCTTACCCAAGACTCACAACTTTTATACTCGAAATAACCTAAAATGAATCATTCGCAACCATATCTTAAAGTTCAATGCTGTAGACAACTTTTTCCTAACCCGTCTGAACCAGTTTTCAGTGTTACTGCTCTTTTTTTCTTTAAATACTCTAAACAATACTAAATAATGATCACATTAGGCATCTGTTAAGTAATTACGTTGTTAACAAATTCCTGTATTTTTACAATTTAGTAAATATTATGAAAAAATATATCCTGTACATATTTTAAGAGTAGTAAAGTAAGAGTACAGTAAGCGACTGAATCGAATCCTAACAGTTTTTATTCAGTTGGAGAATCTATTTAATTTTTACATGTAGGGGTTTAAGTCATGAATTAAAATGTTTATATAATAGAATCGCACTCATCTTATACTTTTGTAATAGTAATCTTAACTTTCACAGTAAAGGGATTTTGTAAATATTCTCGAATATTAATGGGAATATGGCCTTTTTTTAACTTATTGATATTTATTATTATTTAATGCGATCGAGCAACAGATAGTTTAGTCAACGGTAGTTTAATAGATTTGCTAAACATTTTACTAAACAATAATTTCTACATTGACAGTCGATTAACAAATAGTGAAAGTGGCATTGTATATGAGGAAGTTAGTCATTCCTAGTAACCAAATCAGCCATTTATTACGCGATAAATTGGAAGTAGAAGTAAAGTCTTTTTATTTTATTACATTTGAAATGGAATTATAAATATTACAATTGAGATTCAATTTATAAAATCCAAAAATAACATAAAAGATAATCAGAAAGTACGTCGAGTAGTAAAAAAATATAAAAAAAGTAAAGCAGACAAATCGATAAGTCTTATGTTGATAATGACTAATAAATATTATTTGCCCATATCAATAGATGAAGAAGAAAAATTCCTGATTTTTTTTAAGTTTAACTTGAAGAATTGCCGAATTAGCAGATCTCTAATCGCTTCTATTGAATGCAACTCATCATAATCTCGATATAGCTGATACCTTAATCGAATGAATACTAATTTCCTCAGTAAAACAGGTTGCCTTTCATGGCCAGTTACTTGCCCCTGCTTTTTTGCGAGACGGTAGCTTTTAATTTCCTATAAAATTAAACCTAAACATAAGCCAGTTTCCATACGCCTTCCTAATGTAACTAGGGTAGATGTCGATACATTTCAAAAGATCATACCATGATTGATTGGAGCGATACATTTAGTGTTAATTCAGTGGACGACTAAGTAACTTCCTTTAACCAAATAATTTATAATTATTTTAATACACTTGCTCTTTCCAAAGAAGTGCGATTAAAACGTTCACCTACTCCATAGATCACTGTTCGCAGAATATTGCGTTCGTAGAGTGGAAGTGGATTGCTATAGAAACGCTTGTATTTGATCGAAAGAACGTTTATTATATTTAAAAACTATTACAGTTTTTAAAGCAGTGTATTTCACTCTTTACTCACATAAGAAGAAAAGTCTAAGTACGAGTCCATAGACACAGTGGAGAAAAGACACCATAAATTTAAAAAATCTGTTAATAAAAGATTGAATGTTGCCTTATTTTAACGATAATTGATGGCATTCAAAAAGCTATGTCAGTTCGAGATAACACTTTTTGGAAATTCAAACAAAATCGTTGTGTTGCCAAATGGGAACATATCAAAGTTTGTAAAAAATCAATATAGTCAGATGATGGCAACTACTAAACGCCGCTATATTCACAACAACTTACTAAATTCCTTCAAGAATGATTGTTGGCAATTCCTAAGATCATTAGGGATAGATACTGTTTTTCCTGGCTTTAACCTTACAATGATTTCTGTCAATGAGGCAATATTATAAAGCCTAAAACAATTTCTGACTTAATTTCTTGAAAGTTTTCTATTAAAGCTCTTTTAACTTTTCCCTTGTTGCTGATGATGAAATAAGAAAAATCATAAACTCTATTAGGTGTTGACAATGTGAGTAGAACCATAATATCACTAATTAATAATTATGCTGTACAATTACGACTTACATGATTAATCATTCCCTTCGTACTGGGCTTTTATCTTCCCTTTCGCGAAAAGCCTTTGTTCGACCGCTCCCTAAAATAAATAGTCCTATCTCTCCTGTGCACTTTCGGACAATATCTATACTCCCTTTTCTTTCTAAGAAGCTCGAGACGACGGCACGGGTACAAATATCAAATTATATTCTAAAAATAACTTCTTAAGTAACTATCAATCAGTATATAGACCCGGACGCAGTACCACCTCAAACTTTTTTCCCAAGGTGACTGAAGATATGTACAGCTTTGGTGGAGTCTTTTAAACGCGTTTTCGCGTAGTTTAGGAAAAGTACGCAATAAACTCTTATTTAACCGTATGCTCTCGGAGTATTTCCTAAATACTAGAATGTAGTTGAAAAATCTCGAGTACGTGTCTGAATCCATCCACTTTTTTCTCTCTTAATTCTAACGTTTTTCCTATAATGTAATTATTATATCTGTTTGTAATATTTTAACTTTTTAATTTACACGTTCGCTCTATCGTTTAAGTATTTTGTCTATTTTTTCACAGCCCTATAGGTTGACAGGAAGAAAATTCCTGTAAGCATTATGTCCGCCTTTTTGTAGTCATATGGTACTAAAAAATAAATAAATAAACTATTATTTTATTTAAGCCATTAAAGTAAACAATAATTTAAATTTTAACTAAAATGCCACGAATAAAGGAACTATGTTTATTTTATTACACACATCTAATTCGTTGCGTTGATGTCTTATGTTCAATTGCCACTAATATCCTTATAATGTTATTTCAAAATAAATCATGTATTTTGTGTAACGTAGCAAAATGACAATCATCATTATAATGCAAGAATACTAAATATAAATTAAAAAAAAATAAAAATTTCTTTATTGAAAACAAATTCTCATTTATAATCAGCAACGTCCTGTCTCCTAATCAAGGAATAATTGTATATCAGGAAATAATACCCCTTTCTTTGTTCAATTGTGTACATTACTAAGTAAGAGATTCCAAATAAAATAAAAGAAAAACAATGAAATAAATATTAAACGTGCTAATTATATAAAGGACGTGATTTGTGTGTGTGCACGTGTGCAAATGTTTACAATAATATGTAGTATTTTTATACTAACTAATTAATCCAAATTACTAAATATCTGCACCTTTGTGCTTTAAAAGAAAATGTTTATTCATTACGACAACCATTTTAATGCAGCCTAATAGTCATATTAAGCCGACCTAATAGTTATATTACTCCTTATAAGCAGCTTTCAACGGCAAAGAAAAATTTGCTTACAATTTTATTTTATTTTCTCTTTAATATTATCTTAAGTATTATACGTCTACTACATTTTTTTTTATATATCAACCGGTTTATTAGACTACAATACTTAAAACAATAGATGTATCTTTATGTATATGTAAATTAAATATAACTTAATTGATAAATAATAATTTAGCAGACGATTTTGTTAGTTATCAGATTATAATATTAAAACTTTATACTCCCTCTAGTCTCTAAATAGAAAACTATTAGGTCCTAACATATGAAATTGGCGTTTTGTAAGGGTATAACCTAAATTCGATTTTTTGGAAAATATAATATATTTATTTAATCAAAGTATGTACCATTATTATTTATGCACTTTTGCCATCTCATAGGTAGTTCATTGATCCCTTTACAAAAAAACCAATTTTGACGGAAATAAAAAAAATCTTTTAAGGCGCATTGGACTGCCCCATCGCCATCGGAGTTGAATTTTTTTCCCTTGCAAGAAGTTATCCAAATTTCGAATAAAATGCTAATCTGTTGCAGCAAGGTCCGGGGTTTACGGTGGATGTCTTAGACATTTCAATCGAAGCTTTTCTAATTTGGATACAGTTTGTTGTGCAGCAGTGGCCTATGGCGATTGACTAGCCTCGGTTGTTTAGCAGCTATATTTAGCATCATGGATTATAATTGCTGACAATACACATCTGCCGTAATCGCCTGGCCAGATTTAAGAAAGCTGAAGTGAACAACACCGACACTAGTCTGCCAAAGGCTCATAAGTAACTACTTTTGAGTCAATTTTCGCTTGGGTCAAGATTTGGCTGGTTCGCCAGGATTCAGCCATTGCAATGAGCGTTTCCGATTATTGTACAAGATTCACTTTTCATTACAGGTAATGATTTGATTTAAAACCCCTTTATTATGCCGGTTGACTTATGTAACGCAGCAGTCTACGCGCGTTTGTCAATTTGCTCCACTCAATTAATGAGGGACCTACTTTTTTAGCTTTTTCACATTCCCAATTTGCTTCAAGTGGATTAAAACAGTTTTGTCACTAACATCGTAGCCTACAGCTAACCTTGACGTGGTTTGCGATGGATCCGCTTCCACGATAGACTTAAATTCTTCATTATCAACTTTGGGCTCCGGCCACCCACGGGGCTAATTTTACAGGTCAAAATGTCCAGATCCGAAACGTTGGAACCAAAAAATGCATTGAATTTTCTTTTGCGACACCACCGCCATACACACCATTAATCCTTCAAGCCGTTTCAGCAGCGCTGGAGCCACGGCGGAACTCGTACTCGTAAATAATGCGATATTTAAGGTTTTCCATTTTGTAAACTCAGTGACGCAAATAAAAAACCAAAGATGGAAAAAACATATGGATTACGGTTTTCGATAAACAAATGCATGAGTAAATAGCTGTATAAATTTGAAATTGGAATTCCTAACCAAAGAGGAGATTCTTGAGATCAAAGTGGCCAGTACAACAAAATGCCAATTTTATATGTAAGGACCTAATGTAAAGAGCTGACAATATTAAAGCGACTACCCTTACTTTTTATTTACAAAACGAATGATTAATTAAATTTTCAAAAAACCCTAACAATATCGATAAAGCCGTTAAAAACTATTTTGACACAAAAACTAAGACATGCAAGCGTTAAACAAATATCATTTTTCTTTTCCACGGGGATTTAAAGGCATTATGAATAAATTTATAAACTGCTTGGACTGGATTGTAGTGAAAAAATATTGACCGCTATCTGTATTATATATACTATAGTAACTTAAGAAATACACGAAAACGTAATTATAATTATTTTAAATATGTCACTTTAATTCTAGGAACATATAATGAAAAATTTATTTATTTGGAGACACAAATAAATACATTTAAAAAAATTTTCATCAGTTATTGAGGATAAGTTTTAATAACATCATTTTAAACGAGCTAAGTATAAAATGTTTGTTTTGTTGATGTTCGCACGTCGTGTACTGCCGGAAATCATTCTCTAAGGCCGGTACGAGGCTGCACCCATACGTATACAACTGTAGTAAATTAATTTAAACCATACTTAACTTTTCCATCGAAATATTAAATAAAATAAATTTAGTAAAAACTATGTCAAATGTTATACAATGGTTTAAATGACTTGGCTGGGTATTAACATCTAGTAATTTAAAAGGTATTAGCATATTTAATCGTCATCGTTTTGGAGTCGTGCGTAATGATCTTATGAATAACTCGATTTTTCCCACAGCCACGTCATATGCAATTAAAATGTATCATGATTTTTCTCAGTAATGTCGATGACCGAATTAAAAAAAAATCATCTTCATTTATTCGGGATATTGATCTTTACAGAATGTCTATCCCATCGTTTCTATTGCATTTAACAAACAACCAAAACGAGAAAAAAAATTAACAGAAAATATTTTATGCGTAAGAGCACCGCTGCTTCTCATTCTAAAATGATTAACGAGTAAATGAATACTAATTCTCAATAAAAGAAAACCATTATGTACATTGTGTAAGGAACTAGTTTATTTAGTTTAGTGCGGTTTTAGATCTATTGTGGTCGCTATAGATCTGGCCGGTGACATCATATTATCCTCAGAATATTTAGCCTTGATGCATAGCTGTTTTAATTAACTATAGAAAATAACTATATCCTGCCTTTATTATAAAATATTGTATGGATAATTTGTAATATTATTTTAGAACACTATAAACCAATGGAAGATATTCTCTTCCATTATTATCTTACAAAAATATTTAACTTGTAGACACAGCAATTTTCCCAATAATTAATTCTTAGACGATTATAAAATCTTAGATGATTATATATTAATTCATAGATGATTATAAAATCATAATAGATAGCAAGTACCTTATGAGAATGAATGGTTTTGTAAATATTTGCTAAATTATATTAATTTAATATAAACATGTGTATCCAAGTATGATTGTGTATATAATTATGCTAGTCACACCTACATAAGGTAGCAGAACTTGTCGTTCTTTGGAAAGATCACAATCGCGAGGTGCCATTTCATTTCGCCCCCGCTTTGTTGATCACGTCACTGGTAACAATAAATATACACGTTTATTCCAAACCAAGGTCATAAAGAGAATGCGTAACTTATTACCTTAAGATACACAGTTGTGAAGAAACCTATAAACGTAGAAACATTATATGTATATATATATGTATTATTTTTAATAACCACATCAATTTGAAAATAACTGTAATCCTAAATAGAACTTTAATTTAAAAAATTAACCAGCGTTGATAAGCTTAAATGCAAAACAACATTTCATAATAATAACTAAACTCAAATACAAGTAACTCTTAGTTTCTCATAAAAATAATTTTATTAACTATAATTATTGTTTTGCACTTGTTATCACTTAATAACTTGAAGGTAATAACATTAGTAATGTAAGAACAAATTTCCTACAAGGCATGTTTTAGTGTATTAAATAACTTATAATACCTCATGGTTTACTCTATCCAACATAAAAAAAATAATCGAAAGTCTAGCAACTCGGCTAAATAGTCAAAAGCAGACAAAAATAAAATTATTCATCGATTTAAGCACTTGTTTTCATTGGTTAAAACTCGATTTTAATCTCTGCGTTTTTAAGACCCAATAATTTTTTAAACCTAGTACATTAAAAATAGTTCTTAATTATAAATTTGATGCGAAATTATTACATAACAATTTTACCTCTATTAAACCTCTTTCAAATATGAAACGGCAGCGTTAACAGTTATATTAACAAGTGATGTCATCAGTACTTTGCTCGTGAGGTGCATGTGTAGATTTGCTTCGTTATATACATATATAAACGATCAGAAAAACTCGTTCCGTTAGTTCATTTGAAAAAAGTCTGCTTTAAGGACTAGATTTAAATTTTATCTTCTGGTTTATATTTTAAAAAAGTTTTAACGCCTTTTGCACTGTTTACAAAAAAAAATAATTGCTTAGAATTAAGACTTACAATTATCATCATCATCATCTAATCACATCTGTCGATTGATCGTAAGCGTCTCAAAATGCACGCTATTGAGTAAGATCTTAAGATCAATCGATACTGTAATAACAAAAAATTCTTAGTGCTTTTATAACATTATAAATGTATGTAGAAATTATGAGGATTCCAAAACTATTTTGTCTGGTTTTAATTAAGAGTTTTAGTTAAAACTCATAGATAAAAATCATCTGCTTCTTCAAAACTATAATTTTTACCAGTACTGCATGTGCAATGTCTTTAGGAACGAAGTATTGGTCAATATCAAAAACATTTAAGCATTTTTAGTGCGGCCAATTTTCAAAAACATCGCGGAAACTAGCTATTTGAATCAGTCCTTTCATATAATAAGTAATAAATATAATGTCACAAGCATACGTATCGGTGAATGTAGTTCCTACAGATGTCGGTTTTATTTTAATTTTAACAAGATTAATTGGAAGATAGGTTACAAAACATTTTCGAAAGGCGTAATTTGAAAAATTCCTTCTGCACTCTAATTATCTATTTTTTCATTGGAAGACCAGAACTTTCGCGCTATTTTTAAAGTTACTATTCTTCGCTTTAACCCACTTCCTGCGGTTCTCACAAGTTAATGGACTTATTTAAATAAAGGACTTTCAGTTCTCTTTTATGGATTATATCTCTAAGAGAATCAAGGAACATATAATTGACCCAATTAATACTTAACTTTTACAACATCATCACTAAAATGCACTATTTAATTATTTTGCGAAATGTAGTTTTATAACAAAAATATATTTTTTTTCAAAAAATTTAAATTCAGCCAAAATATCATATAGTTATGATGCGGAATTTTATAAATCGCAAACAAGAACACGAACATTTATTATTTAATTATAACCATAAATTGAATTACATGAAATGCTCAAGAAATGGCGTACGTGTAGATGGACATTGTTACCTTCTTAATCAGTTCTACCTCATACAATAAAACGGGTTTGTAGGTTACTGAAGGCGGCGTTACGAAACGTATAGCACGTGCGATGGAAGTACTGCACGCGAGCGCTCCAGGAACCCGTGTGCGCGTCCTAAGAGCCGCTTTTCACTCCACTGCCGGTCCGGGCGCACCTGCTTCCTCCTACATGCTTCAGTCGTCCCGAAGGGTAAGTTCCGTAAGTAATAACGCAAAAAGTATTTATAAATTTATTGCGCTCATAAACCACCAACTCCCTTCTAAAACCCACTCAGTATTACTTAAAATTGCAATATTAACCCTTTGCGGACGGGGGACGCTTAGAAGTGAAGCGTACCGTAGCGACTCTCATGTTGTCGTTCACAGCACTTCCAAGTGAAATTTTGGACATTTCATATCATATGTACATATACGAGAATTTACGTGAGACACGTGTACCCTTTCTAGAGTTTGTCAGCTGTTTTCGCCAATCACATATATCAGTTATTTGGCTTATTTGATGATTTGCACAGAACGCATATATGCGGCGGTATTGTACACAGGGTTAAAGAATTGTTAAATGTGCAAACTTCTTTTATACGCCACTTTGTATCGGTTTCCGTAATTGACATAATTATCTGAGTGACTTTTATAAAAGAATTCGTGAATTTTTCCAGGTGTAGGTTAACTTCATGAACTCGGTATAACTTTTAAGTAGCAGAAGTAGAAAGTGGCTCTTTGTGAATTACATGGCAAAGGTTAAAAATGATAATTTTATTTTTGAAAACTACAGTCCTTGACTATCCTTTATTAATGATTAAAATATTATTCGTAATTAAGATCCAGGTATTTTATTCGATCCTAGTTAAAATCTTTATGTACAGTAATATTATATATTTCATTAATTATAACAACAAATCATAATAATAATAATTATCACTCATTTTTTTTTATAAATTGCTGGCTATATACGTTGGACTATACTATAATAATTTGTTCTTATTTATTGCAGGTTATATCTTCTGGTTATGATTTTGTTGAACCTCAATCATTGCCATCAAAACCTTTAGAGATATGCTCACTGCCTTTAGAAATAGCCGATACAGACACAGATGGTGAAAATCAGAATTACAAAGTAACTGAACCAGATGATTTAGATATTTCTGAACCATCAAAATGGCGTCGTGGATTTGAAAGAAGTTTAATACGAATGCCAAGCGAGGAATCTTCGTCCACAGATAATGCCAGTATTATTGACCTAGATTCAAAAATACTTCGAAGAAACTCATTTAAACATCAAGTTTTAAACGACAGCCCGGAAAATTTGGAATCTGTCAATCATAAAAATAACAGAGTCTCGCCATTATTAGATGCACCAGTAACATTAAGCACTCTTAAATATAAATATCTTTTAAACGGAAGTAACGAATGGAATAACAGACGGAAAAGTTACAGTTTTGAAGATACTGCACCGTTAAATAAAATTATATTTGATAAAAAAGAGAGATTTACAATGGAATCGTCAATAGATAGTGGTATTTGTAAGTCTTCGGAAGTTGTGGATGATCTCGAAAATGTACGATATTTAAAATTAAAGCAAAGAAACTCAGAAACAAAAGAAGAAACATTTAAAGATTGGCTAAATAAAAATAAATTAAAAAAAAGTAAATCTCCAAGGCCAGTAAAAAAACATAATACCACGTCGGAAATACTTTGTGAAAATAATATAATACTGGAACCTTCAGGCAAAGTGTGCATTACACTTCCAGTAACAATTGAGGTTGAAAGTGATCAAGAACCTCAAAATAGTAATGAAGAAAATGATCGTAAATCAAAAAAAGTTGAATTTTGTAAAACTGAATTACATTTTGCCGCAGATACAGGTACTGTCAATATAATAGCGACAGACGAAAAACCACCACCTACAAATGATTTTAGACGACGAAGAAGTGCATTTATTCCTATTAATGATAGATTTGAAAAGTCTGTTACGCTTTTTGGAGAAAAGACTGAATTTTATGAAAATTGTAGACGCGGATCGTTTACAACTAAAAACAACGAGTTTGGCGATAACGATGAGAATACAGCAGCTACAAAAAGTATTCTCAAAAATAAAATTCCGAAACCCAAGCCATATCTCTTAGGAGAGAACATGACACTTGGGAATGTCGATGATTTTAATATTTTAAATAAATTTGACAACAAAGAAAATGTTGATAGAGCATCAGGTGTTTCTCTTATTAATGCTCAATTAAAAGCGGACAAGTATAATGAAGAAACTACATCCAATTATTCAACTAAGCTTGATTCAAATGCTGTTATTTTTCATAGGACCACCAATCAAGGTAAAAATCAAATTTTACAAGACTTTTCTTATTGATACGAAATAATATAAAGAAACTATTTATTTCAGGTTCCTACCAAAACTGCAGCAACAATAATTTATGTCAAGTCTTAGAGGGAAAATATAAAACAATAGGATCACATTTCGAAACGTCTAACAATATTTCGAATAGTTTCATTAATAGAAAAACACAAGATATACAAAAAACTCCAAAACTAGGAAGAAAAAACGCGCGTCAGCTGAGAGAAAGTGATTTAATGTACTTTGGTATTGAGAAGAATCAAAGCACACAAAAACAGCAAGATATAAAATTATACGATGAAAATAATGAACAAGAGATTTTTGAATCTGTCAGATTAGTACGTAGAGTTTCTAATAGTGTTTGTAGCAGTGAAATAGAATCAGACGAAGCTCCTGAATACCAAAATATATCTTGTAGAAAAAACAACCCCCCCGTCCCTGCGCCACGACTACGAATAAAATATTATGAGACTCAAACAGAAACAAATTCAGGGAGTTTAAGATCAATAAAGGAACAAGAAACCGATGAAAATATTCCCATGATCTCACGAAGGACCAGGTTGAGGAAACAAGATACTTCAAGTCCTTCGAGTCGCAGTATATCGGAGCCACCAAAAACAAGCAGGTTGCGAAAACAACTACACGACTATTATCAAAAGAATGTACCGATAAATTCTGATTCCGTTCGGTAAGAAATTTTTTCTAAAACTTATTTTATAAGAGGCTCATAAGAAAGACATATAGACATCCTAAATTTCATTATTACTGTGAAAAATATATTTTACCTTATTACAATATGTATAACCTTATATTTTAATAAATAAAAAAAAAAACAGTAGTCTGAAAAAATTTTAAACTATGATGGAAATTTTTGTTTTTACTCAAGACAACACTAAAGTATAACCCTTTTTATTTTTATGTATAACTCATAAAATACTTTTTCATTATTAATTTCAGTAGAATGGACAATGTTTTAAATAAAGCGCATAAACAGGAAGCAATATCTCAAGGCAGCACATACTTATATCGAAATATTAAAACAAAAGAAGCTAATATTGCAAAAAATTATCGTTCGAATTATATAGAGGATCAAAAACAAATAAAAAGCGATATAAAAGATAGAAATTACGGTACAGAACGCAATAAAGCAGAACAAAGTCATAAATATCACGATAATGGTCCCAAAAAACCTGTTCGTCGGACGAATTCATCTAACAGCAAAAACAATGTACAATATGGTTCCCAGCCTCGTTCTAGAAGCATAGTACAAAGAACAGAAAAACTTGTTACACCTGAATTGCCACGTTGTGGAAATAGAAGAATTAAAAATGAAGAAAGCGTTTACATTAGCAACCATATGACACCTGAAAAGAGCTTTAAAGGTATGTCGAATGATAGGTATGAAGATTATCGAACAAATTCTTCGCATCGACACACAAATCACGATTCTAACGCATGCAACTATTTAAAAAAACCAGACAAGACAATGGAGATAGAATCACGATGAGATAAGAAAAGTAAGGAAATCGAAGGAAAAAATAAAATAGACCATAATCAAAATCCCAGAACTAATCATACCAATATAAATAAAATTTCACCCAAATTGCGACCGGATTCGGTTACTAACGCATCGACAATACAGAAGATCAAAATGACAGAGCGTCCGAAAAAACCTAGGCGAAGTGAATACGTCATTAATTATGACGATAAAGGGGGAACAGCGTCCTCTGTTCGAAAAATAAAAAGTTTTAAGCACAATTCTGATAAAAAGTATCCAAATAAAAAAAATAAAGAAAATTGTAATGAACAAAATATTAGAGTCAAACAATTAAATAAAATAGCTCTGCGTAAGTAACTTGTACCCACATGATACTAACTAATAATCCATCTATTTATCAAATGACCATATTTCAGAGAAGATTTCAGACCAATATAGAAAAGTTTACAAGAAAAGGGCAATTGAAGCAAATACATATGTTAAAAGACCTTGCCAATTACTATAACTCGATAGCTTGCTAGTATACTATAAGATAATGAAAAAGTTTGTTCATTGCATGTTTGGAAGAAAGTGTGAATTTTGTTACTATTCAGAAAAATGTCACAATGATTGCTGGATGATCTAATAGCTTAATTATTGGCCCTAAAAATGCTTAACAATAACAATTACATTAACAGTAACATAAAAATACCATAAATTTCATTACATGTTTGTTTTATTTATGTCATCAACACTTAAATGGTTGTCAGTGGATCCTTATCACATTTACTAACCAAAACTTGTATTTGGTTATTCAACTTATTTTGTAGTTGACTGGAGAACCCGCGTAAAAACCCTCTCTCGGAATCTGAATGGTTTGTCAAAACAACAGATATTCCTCTCTGAGTGGCGTCTAATACATCATGGTGTAGCATTTCTCCTGAAAATAAATTTGAGAAAAAAATATATTTGCACGTCTACTTATCTCATCTAATATGGTTACAAACAATGCATCTTTTTAAAAAAGCTGTTTCTTGAAAATAAATATTGACAAAGATACTTAATGTACAATCTCTATATCACATAATACATAGAGGTAGGATTTTAATAACATTTATTATAATAATAATATTAACCTGTTAGAAAAAGGTCAGATTCTATAATTTTCTTTAAAACCGATCCTCCGGAACCCGCACAAAGTGCCACAGACTGGACCATATCATTCAAGTTTTTACCATTTCCTAGAGCCAAACGAACATGTTTCAAACCAGTAATTTTTTTTACCCTTGATACAGCATCGGATAAAGTTACATCCGGTATTAGTTTTAAGAATCTGGAAAAAATAATGCAATATTTAAATAGAGAACTATGTATTACATAGTTTTCTATAGAAATATTCTGCAGGTATATATAATATATGTATATATAAGTATAAAATATTTCTCGTTATGGATCAATAAAAATAACAAATGTTCAACAAAAAACTAATTCAAACCTTCCAGCACCAGTTTTAGAATCAACACTCGGCGTAATTGGAGCGATTTCAATGTAAGGGAAAGCAGATGCTAACCAATCATTCACTCCACCTTGTACACTATCCCAACTTGTATGTGGAGAATATAAAGATATTCGATTCTCCAATAAGAAAGATATTATACGTTCTTTCCACGAGCTGTAATATGGCCATGAATTATATGATAAACCAATAATAAATTGTGAAATAATAAAAAAGTGGCACTATTTTAAATCATATAATTTATATCTTACTTGATACATTTAATAAAATTTGACTGCCTTTGAAACGTGACGGGTTACTGCTTGCCGTGTAACACGATGGTCCTAGGCTCGATTCCAACCTCATTATTACCGGAGCCTAATGATAGAGTTTTTTCGATTTTGTCTGGCTAGCCTACCACCCTTGATGTCAATTTGACATCATAACAGCATTAATGTGTTCCGCCAGTAATAAATTTGACAGCCAGAAAGTTCTTGGCGATACCTTATTGTGATTTAACATCATGTGTCTATCGAAGATAAATGCTAATCCATTGTACATAAAAAAATTAAAATATAAAATAGATATATTATAGCAAATTATCGCACAGAACTTCAACAGAATTAAGTTTCTTCGATATATTCAACGACGTGACGAGAAACCTTTATCTGCTTATAAGTTAGTAAGCCTCTTTACAACAATGAGGTGTCAGGAATGTTTAAGTAAGACTAACTTAGACTAATCGCCTTGAGATTTAATATAGTATGTGTCGATAACTCAATTTTACTACATACAGAACCTTCTTATCTGGAACAGAGTAATGTTTGCACATTATTTGAGAAATTTTCCAGAGACAAGAATCTACCATGTTTTTTTTCCTAATAAAATGTAAAATCAATTGAACAAATGAAAAAAGAATTGAATTAAAAATGCATTATGTATAACACAGTTAGTAATAAATTTCTTTGGCGTCATAGAAAATAGATCATAAAATACTATTAGGGAACATTTACCTTTGAACAACTGATTTTATAGGAGCAAATATTGGCGGGTGATAGGAAATTATCATTTCACAGCCTTGGTTATGAGCTTCTAAGGCCACATTCTCTGTCAAATCATTTGTTAATAGTATTTTGGTAATCTGTCTGAAACATAAAATATCATTTAATTAAAGCTTACAATGCATACCTACTTTCGTATAAAATCTGTTACTAAACTTAAATGATTACCTTTGAGTATATGGTTGTACTAGCAGACCTGTATTATCCCAAATTTCGGATAGCTCTTTTGGAGCAAAATTTTCTAATGCTGTGAGAACTTCTGTTAAATTGATTCCTGTACCTTCAAAGTTTGACATGTTTTGGTTTACAATTAGTGAATGTAGTTGTACCACACCTATTCTTAATGCATTACAGTGTCTTAATAAAATATGCATCAGATTTCTGAAAAAAAAAGATACACATTCATTTTTTAAATACATGTTAAAAAATATCATGTTACCACCCTATCTATATACCATTTTATCACATTTACAAAAATTGTATTAGACAAAGAGTAATATTTAGTGGTGAGTTGTTAGTCAATATTAAAAATATGGCATAAAACATGTTTTTCATTAAGACATAAGTATTTTACATTTTTATCTGTTAAAAAAAAACAATATGAAAAAATAGATGTTTATAATTCCTGTTAAAATATTAAACTGAACATGAATTATCTTAATAGAACTGACTACTTTTTTTTAATTACAATTAGAACATATAAAAACCTTGACCATAACAAGAATATATCTAATAGAAACACATCTTTGTGAAGAACCATTTAATCTTAAAACAAATAATAGATTTCATGAACAGCAATTTTAACCCCATGTACTCGAGGGGCCCACAGCAGAGCCTCTCGTTAGATGACAAATCTTCAATGGCTTCGCTCAGGAACCTTACAGTGCAAAGAGTTAACAACAAATGTCGCATTTATGTTATACATAAAAGAAAAGCTTTAATAAAGTCAACCTTTTATGCTCAAAAGCAAAGGTTTTAAAGACTAACACATCTTTGAAGCTGTTCATATCAAATACTTATATGTGGCTAGACCATTTTTTCCCACCAAATATTACATAATATTGTAGAAAATGATTGGTTAATTAGAATATATGTATACTTATATTAAATAAATTTATTTTGATAATTTTTTTTGTTCAATATACAATAATGTAATATTTCAAATATCATATTATATATAAGGATACTGTTTACAATTTATAGGATAGATTTCAAGCTTGTCCAAAAATGTGGCGGCTACTCTGAAAATTTCCATATTTTTATTTCTCCATCATCACTGCATGAAAGTAATTCTTGATTTCCAATTGGATCCCATGCCACACAATTTACATCCTGAGAGTGTGCATTAAGTTGAGTAGACACAAGTTCAAAAGTTGGTGCATTAGTATCCGAGTCATCTACTTCTTTAAAAATTCTTATAATATCATCACCACATGCAGTAGCTAAAAGGCCAGTTTTTTTACACCATGCTAAGTCATAGACAGCTCTTGTATGATATCCTGACAATGTACAAACACATTTCCAAACTGATTCTTTATCAATAACAATTACTCCTTCCTGGTTGTTGGATTTATATTCTTTCCATATTTTTACTGTTTTGTCATCACTACAAGTGGCTAGTCTCTCTCCAGATTTATCAAAAGCTAAGCTCCAAACTGTAGATTCATGTGATTGCAGTGTAGCTATACAAGACCAATCACTATCCAAGGAATCTTCCTTATACATTTTCACTGTATTATCATATGATGCAGATGCCAACACATCTAATGAAGGATGCCAAGCAACCTACAAAAGTAATTCACATTTTATGATTGCTTCAAATATTAACCATATAATAATAACACTGTTACAAACTTTTTTAACATCTTGATTATGTGCATTGAGAACAGCTTCACATTCATATTCATCATCACCCGCTACTTCCCAAACCCACACAGATTTATCACGTCCACATGTTGCCAAAAGTTGTCCAGAAGGAGACCATGCTACACTTTTCACTTCATTTTCATGTCCTTCCAATGTGGCATTGCATTCAAACTGACCTAACAAACAATTTTAATTTTATTTTTTATCCATTTTGAATTTAACAGCTAAATTAACTGATTTTTCATTTATTTCCCTGAAATACACACCACTTTTCTTATCCCAAATAGCAGTTGTGGCATCAAAACTTGCAGATGCTAAGAAATTTCCACATGGTGACCATGCTACTTCCCTAATAGTGCGCTGATGTCCATCAACAAGAACAGTCTTTACTGTCCAATTCTGACCTTCCTTACTCCATAACTTAATAATTTTGTCTTCACCACAAGAAGCAAATACTTTTCCTTGAGGATGCCATGACACATTCCAAACAATTCCTTTATGTCCAGTTAAGGACTGCACTAATTCTAGTCTACTCATTTTTGCCTGCATGGAATTATGATTTATATGGTTATTATTCAATTTTAAATTCATATATATGCAATCAATTTGCAATTTATCAACAAGTAAAATGTAATAATTTAATTATTTTTTAATATGTTTTACTTTTTAGGCAAAATACTAATGTCATAATAACAGTAATAAGGGCATATATTCAAAAAAAGGAAATTTTAGTTTCAAAAACTAATAATATTTCTTCTCTTTTTTCTTGAAAATCAGAGAGTAATAATCATGGACAAAGATTACTTCATAAACAATAATGCTTGTAATTTGTATTTAAAGTACTTAGTTTTAATGGCTTTAATATTTTAGCTTAGTTCAGTTTTGTTTACTATCACATCTTTTAACTCTAAAATCTGTGGTATGCCACTGCTATAGTTGTTGTATTCTTTTTGATATATAATTAAGTAGAGCAAAAGAAGTAATATTATTTCATAAGAGATGAATATTAATATTTCATAGGAGAAACTTGTCACGGGGACAATTTTCATTTCCACTTATATGGCTGATGCTAAATGTCTCGTAGTAGTCATTAACGAGTAAAAATAATAAATAGTTCCAAGAATAATAGTTAAATTATAAGTAGTGAATTATGTTAATAAATTACTAAATTGAAATTAATGAAATGAAAGGTGATGTTATAAAACATGACAATTAACCTATACTTCCAAGAGGCTGATACAAAATTGTAACATAATAATGTCGTTGTGTATAATATAAAGCCTATTTAAAATAATGTTTTATTGCTATAAGATAAAGTTTAATGAATATTATCTTTATATAAATAATTATTTCCTATACCTTACCAATTTAAATAAATTAACACTAAATATGCGCAGTATAATTAGAACACTTCAAAACAACCAAACTTTATAAATTATTTAAAATGCAATATAGCAGCTATTTAATAAAAACTTATGTTCCCATAATTATTGTTATATAAATTAAATTCACTAAAATATGTTTAAACTGAAATAAGACGCTTAATATTAAAAAAAGTTATGTTTCCAACCTCAAGAACTCTGGTAATTTACAGAAATCCGTCAGTAGTTATTTAATAGGAAACACCACTAAAAGCAAATCAAATATAGAAATATAAATCAATTCATATATTTAATCGAGATAAAATCATGTAAACTTTTGAATACTCTGCAGAGTATATAATGAGTCATAGACAATTTTCTATTCTAAGTGATTCTATACGTGATTAAATTGCATATTACAAAAAGTCAAAGCCGCTTCGAATAGCAATAAAATAATAGCAAATATATATAATTTACAGAATATTCTATCAATAATAAATGAAATGTGTAAGTAATTAAGCATAATTCATATATCTACTATAAATATATACTATCGTTAATAACGTTTAATATAGGTCTACCAGGAACTAATGGCAAACAAAAGTGTAAAAAATAGCGATTTTCATATGGCAACAAAAAAATGTATCTGTCAAAGAAAATTTCGAGGAATTGTTTTTGGTTTGGCCTCAAATTTCCTTTAACAAGTGGTGAAAATGTCAAAGAAATCTCTTCGATCGCAAGCAAGAAATATTGTTTTTTTATGTTTATCAAAGAATACTTGATGAACAATGTGCAGAACAAACACAACCATCGATATTGAGCCATGTACAAGCGTTGACTGGTTAGTAGGTATAACCGTCTTGATACTTTGGTGTATTGCATTTTTCGTGTGTATTATATTATGTAGACTAAACTTTGGTTTATTTCAGGGGTTTCTAATACTACCATAAGACAAATTGTTGTTGAAGGCAGATTTAGCAGAGGCGTATTTAGTGCTCCCGGTAAAATGAGGAAAAGTGGCAAAAAAAATAATCTTGGATAGTTTTTATTTAGAATTAATCAGAAAGAAGATAAATGAGTTTTATACTGTACGAAAAGAAATACCCACTGTCATGAAATTGGTATAATTTCATTTTCATTCAATTGAATATAATCTAAAAATAACAATCTTATTTTGTCTTCCGACTTATTTTGAAAGACATCGGATTCGAATTCGTGAAGTGCCAATATAAAAGGACTATTTTAATGGTGTGACATGACGTAAAGATACACAGATTAAAGTATTTAGAACGTATGCAAAAGAATCAAGAAGCTGGTGATACGCTAGATGTGGTTTATTTAGATGAAACCTCCATACACGGGTCATGTCCAGTGAACAAATGCTGCCAAAATAAACATATTGCAGGCCTATCTAAAAGTATTTCAGCAGGGTCTAGATGGGTTATTGTACATGGTGGTGGAGAAAATGGTTTTCTGCCAAACTGTTGTTTGGTGTATACCACCATGATATGAATAAATATATCTTTACAAAATGGGTTATGGAGAAGTTGATTCCCAACCTTACAAAACCTCCTCTAATTGTCATGGAAAACGCCAAGTAACATTATGTACAATTAATCAAACCGCCTACACAAGCCGCCCATATCGCGGTTATAAAAGAATGACTTCAATCAAACAATATCCCTTACGACGATAATTGACGTAAATGTCAATTACTGGAAGTAGTGAAAAATTATAAGTCTGAACCTAAATATCAGATACATGATATTTTAAAATCACACAGCGACAAAGTTTTGAGGCTCCCACCATATCGTTGTATGTTAAACCCCATAGAATTAATCTGGGAAGTAATGAAACAAAAATTTGCGGGTATAAATGTCAATAGACCTGCAAGTGATATAAAATCTTTAACAGAAAAAGCTTTTTTTCAAATAGGGATCGATGAATAGCGAAAATCTTGTGAACATGAAATAAAAATTGAAAATCAGTAGAACAAGATCGATTAATTGAGATTCAGGAGGAAAGGTTTATCATAAATACTGCGTCTTCCTCTTCCATCGAAGACTTTTATATGGATGTGCAATATTTGGAACCATTTTCAAGTTCTGATTGCCTATAATTAATTAATAAACTCATGAACAGAGTAATTGGAGTTTTAATCTAAATTTCAAACCTCATTCGCAACAGTAAGATTTTCAAAAATTATATTTGATCATTGGATAAATTTTTATATTTGCATGTATCACACGAATCAGCCGCTATAAGGAAAAAAAAGTATCAAAAGGTTTTACTCCAATTTTCCCAGTATTGCTAGCTTCAATTTCTTTTCTCCTTTTTTGCCATCAGATCTTGGGAGACCTTTAGTCATATTGAATTTTATAATGTTTTAAAATAAAATCCTGTCCTATTCCTTACAATTTATTGTTCCAGATATTTTTAATTTTCAATGTTTGGTCATATTGAAAAATAAATAATCTTAAATATAATTTTTTTTATACCTCTTAAGATAGTTAATGAAAAGGTTAAAATCTTGTTTGAAAAAGCAATAAATTTTTAACACTAAGTGTTGTCGTGAAAACATTTTATTTAATGTATGATAAACAGTTTTTAAATCCAAATTAATAAATAAGTTTTACCATTTCCACGGTTTAACTGCATTCACTTCCTTTCCTCTTTCTTTCCATAAGTAAAAATAAAAGCGAATTGAACAACCACAACTATGAATGGCAATTACTGTAATTCTGTCAAAAGGTTTAAACAAACAACTTTTCTGTTTAGTCAAAAACTAACCTCTACGTTTTGGTTTTAACCGTCTATTGTTTGCGTTAAAAGTCAATTTAATTTTTTCGTTTCTACTAATTCATATGGAGAGTAGTAATAAAATTGTACCTCCTCATCTTAATGCAGAGGTATATAGAACTGATACAACAGGTACTAGCTCATTGCCATACTTGGATTATATACACATTCATTCGGGTATGCATCCTGTTATATATAGAGGTTATATTTTATTTAGAGTTAATTCTACTAAAAGTCATAATAATTTTTTTTTATTACAGATGGAACAGTTTTAATTGGCTCTTCAGAATTGACTGGCCGATATTGGGATGGGGGCGCAAATATATTTAAAAAAGACGAAGATAAAGAATATAACACTAAATTAGACAAAAAGAACATAAAATTGACAAGTGGAACTGCAGATGGTTGTTTTGTGCAAAATTCTAACAGAGTAATAATTCTAATAGTAATTGCTTATTCATAATTATATCACTCTGTTAATAGAGAAATAGGTATTGCAGGAGTAACTGAAATCAGTACCTCTAGTATGTGGAAAATCCACTAAGCTTTTGTACCTCTGCAATGCTTTAATTAATTCAATGTTGCATTTTATACAATAATTCAATGTTATTGTTCTTATTTGTCTGTATGTTCAGTTTTGTTGAAATTATTTTATCTTTTGCTCTAAGGCAACGATACTCATCTTTTTTAAAGAGGCCACATACATAAATTAATTATAGAGCTAAAGAAAAAACATTTACAAAATTATTTCTTTACACTTTTCTGATTTTTATAAATTGGATTATAAAACTATATATCAATTTATTACATAAATATTAACCCTTCGTGGATGGAAAACTATGACTCTCCAGGATGTGGTGGTCATGAAGCATTTTGAGGGACATTGGTACTGGCATGGAGATTGGTTCCCAACAATTATATTTCATACTTTATGAAAAATTGTGTGCTAATGACAATATATTTTTAAGTTTTGTTATTGATAATTAAGTACTTCTTTCATCTTAAAACTCATCATCACTGCTGCTGATGTCGAAAATCTTTCCTTTTTTGCTTCTTTTAGGCATAATGCTATAGTACAGTAATTATCATATATGATAGTTGAAATAATATTACACAAAATAGTTGGAGATGTTATATGGAAATATGAATTGTAATAAGAGAGATGTACCCATTTGAAGGATTTTCACCAGTTTTATTCATGCACAAATCCTGCATTTGAGAAATGGCACAGAAAGAAAGCAATAAAGGGAAAGTATAAAATTAAAATGAAAATAAAATGATTGAATGTACAGCTGCAAGCATAGTATATTATAGGCAGATGTTCATCTTTTGTTGGTGTCGAAAAATGTTCCGTACTGTCAAAATGCTTGGGCTGGTGTCTGCAGACAGCAATCCACAAAGGGTTAACATTTTATAGTACCTATCTAGACAGTGTAGTAGATACAGTGTAGTACATATAGTTTTTCTAATTGCTTAATATTTAAAATACTTGAAATAAAGTAACATATGGTGGTACAACCAATAAGCATGGGGAGGCTCATGTGGCATGTAGGCTTCTTGTTGAATATGACTATGGATTGGTCCGTGCCATTAATCTATATTTTTTTGTCTTTTCTGGTTTAGTATTTCTATTTAACTGAATTTATTAAAATTTTATATTAAAAATTAAATTATTGATTTTCAACATGTGTTTATATATATCTACATGTGTATTACATTTTTTAGTCTTAAATAATTAACTCCTATTGGTATATAAGAAACATTGTTTCTAGGTTTTATTATGTGAAGACAGTGGGGCAGTAAGTATATGGGCTACTCATAATGATGTGTGGGAACAATGGAATGAAGAGCTATCAGTTGCTGAACATGATGATGCAGTTCTTGCTGTTGATTGCTTGAAACCTGGCAAACAATATGTAACTGCTGGTACAGATGGAAATGTGAAGGTGTTATGCTTTTTCTCTTGTTATATTTTTTGTGTTATAATAATAATAATAACATACTTTATTGTACACCAAAAAAAAAGTTAAACTTTTTTTGTAAAGATAAAGGGTTCTACAAATGTACAATGAGCGATCTTATCTCTATGAAGACAATCTCTTCCAGACAACCCACACAAAAAAAACACAGGGAAAGAAATAGTGGTGTAGTTCATTATTGCAAAACAAAATAAAAAGAATGTATACATAACTATTCTTCTAACTTCATCCTTTAACAATAGTGTTAAGCAATCTTTTAAAAGATTGAATATGGACAGGTAGAGTTCAATAGACGAACCGCCGAAACAGTAAAAGAGTTTTTGGAAAAAGAAGTGGAATGTGCAGGGACACGAAAAGTAAAATTTAATGAAGAGTGAAGGGTACGATCGTGCAAAATAGAAATGTATTAAAACTGATTTTTTAGATACTGATGTGTGAGGGGATTGAATTGTATATTGTATAAAGTGGTATGAATGTGAGTATTCCTGAGAAGTACAATGGGCAGCCACTTGAGTTTTCTATGAAATTCGGAAACATGATCATATTTGCGTAGTCCAAATATAAATCAAAGTAAGCATACATTTTGAACATGTTCAAGCCTATCAGGCTGTGCTTCAGTAAAGTCAACATAGCACATATCTGCATAATCCGGTATAAGGGAATTTGACAGTGCAAATTTAGTAGTTGTGAAGAGATAGTTGCGGAGTCTTCCAACTCGCAACATTAACTTGAGATATCCAAGATAAGCAAGCATCAATGTAAATACCTAATTCTTTTACTTTGTCTCAGTAAGTAACAAGATTACCACTTACAATTACAGGCAGAAGGCTTGACCAGTCAACTTTAGATTGTAATCTGGAACTACCGATAATAATGGCTTTGTTTTTTCACGATTAATTTTTAAACCACGCATTTTACACCAATTTAAAATGCAAGCCAGGTCAGAGTTGATGATATGGATCTCCTGGCCAAGGGTATCAAGAGAAGCATGAGTGTAAATTTGGAGATTGTCTGCATACAAGTAGTATGAAGAAAATAGGTCATGAGTTGTTATAGTTTATAAAAATTGCGAACAGGAGTGGACATAACACGCTACCTTATGAGATGCCTGCATCAGTAGTAAGCCAAGTCGAGAAATTATTCTGTACCTGCATATGTTGTCCGCATCCAAACAAGTACTTACGAAACCAATCAATGACTACTGGTGATATGTTAAAAGAGCTCAATATACCCAGCATAATATCAAAATCAATGATTCTAAAAGCAACACTAAAATCCAGCAATGTAAGTATAGTTAATTTTTGGTGTTCCATTTCATAACGAATGTCATCGGCGATTGTCAGGAGTGCAGTACTTAAACTACGACCAGGTCGAAATCTGGATTGCAACAGATTAAGCAGGCCTGTTTTGCGAGATAAGAACTTAGTTGGGTAGATAAAAATCTTTCTAGAACCTTTGCAAGAAAAGGAATTACGGAAATATGTCGATAATCCGATAAGGAAGAAAGTGTTTTCGTTTTAGGTAGAGAAATTACATTGGGGTTCTTCCAAAAAGAGGGAAAAGACGAAGTATATAAGGAACTGTTTAAGATTGAATTAATTACAGAAGAAACGATATCTAATATTGGAATGATCATTTTACGACTAATGCAATCACTACCGACAGCGCTTGAATGGATGGATAAAATTTCTGTCCTAACATCACAGTTGTTAAATTGAGTAAAATTAAAACTTGAAGTGTTAGGAATTAAGTTAGCTTAAAGAGATCTTAGTGTGATTTGTCTGGCTTGATTATTAATACGAAACGAAGAGGAGAAATGCTGATTTAACAGATTGAAATCGGCATTATGTGGTGTGTTTGTATTAGGTTTCCCAACTCGCAGTCTTAAGAAATTTCCAAACCCTAGAAGTTTCAGGATCTTGAACTGCTTCATGAATATGGCGTCGTTGTGCATTTCTACACACTTTGTTGCAGAGATTTCGCATTAAACTCTACTTGTCTATTGGCTTCACTAGGCTCTGACCTGTACTTAGATTTGAAATAATTTTTGGGAGGATATTTTTTTTAATATTATCAGTTAACCAAGAAGAAGGAAGATGACGGACCCTCACCGGACGAACAGGGGCATGTATGTCATAAAGTTGAATTAGATATGAGTTAAACAAAGCTTCATCTTCACTTGGGGTTTGCGTCTGCAGTAACGCCACCAGTCAGTTTTTTCTGCGTCTTTTAAAAGACGTTTAAGACCTAGCCCACTAAATTTGCGCTGAAGTAATATCCTCGGCTTAGTTTTTGGACTTTTTATTTTGTAAGACAGGTAAAGAAGATTGTAATAGGAAAAAGCATCGTCCGCCAATTGACCATGTGTAACAACGTGATCAAGGGAGGACATAAACATTATATAAAGAAGAGAAAGCACAAATTGGAAAAAAATGTGTAGTACAAGTAGATAAAAGTTTAAAATTTGCTGATTTTTGTTGTAGGGGATTTAAGCTTCATAGACCGACTATTACTTTTTAAAAGACAAGTAATTAAATCACCCATAATAATTATATACCTCTAACTAGGGGTAAGATTTTCTAAGACACTTTCCAAGACGGGAAAATTGTCTACAATTAAAGAAAGGCTATAAAACACTCCAAGAAAGTGTGAGAGAAGAGGATTTCGATGAATAAGAATTTGGCTTCACTTGTAATATGAGATGAAGAGCATTAAGTGATACTTTAAGGAATATGGAATCGACGATAGATAGGTAGATAGAGAAAGGGATTTGCTAAAATGAACTTATATTTCATAGTAGCCTAGAACCTGACTTGGTGTTAGAAATTTATTGAAATATATTTCATTTATGAAATTTTATATATTTTTTAAACAAAGTGATAAGTCTTGGATATTTTTAATATTATACTGTAAGTTTTTGAAGATTATTAATAATTGTTGCATCGTGCATTTACAAATAGATGGTATTTTGTGTTTAATATGAATAATATCGCAATTGGAATTATGTAACCTCTTAAAAACTTTAGAAATAACTAATAAAAATTTCATAACAATGTATTCGATTTAAAAAAAAAATTATCTTTTAGGTTTGGGACATTTCTGATTTAGTTTGTTTACGAAACTACAGCTCTGCTCACACAATGGCTGTTAGCACAATATCTGTAAGGCCCGCCTCTCAAACTAATTTTGCTACTGGCTCATTAGATCAATATATAAGTTTATGGGACGAGAATACCACAAAACCAGTTTTTGGTTAGTATACTAATTATGTATGTACCTTACAAAAAATCTTAGGGGAGGACATAAGAGTAATTTTTGTATGTGTGAAATCAACAGTGGTTAGATTTTTTCAAACCCATCTGTCCAACTGCCACTCTCAATTTTAATTTGTGCCAGAGCGTTGCGGTGTTCCGACAGTCAAACATGTGAGATCCAGAAGTATTTTGGGAGAGCATATTTCACCATCTATGGATTTATTTTCACTTAACATTAGTTGTATGGAAGTGTTAGTACATTGCTATTAAAAAGTAAATTTGTTTTATCTATATTAACTATCAAGCTATGGTTTGAAAGATTTTATTACTAATGAAATTACTAATTTCGAAGATTGTTTGAAAAAAAGTTACTATATCTATTTAATTGAATAAAAATAAGAAATGTTTTCTAATTAAGTATTATTTATTTTCAGATATTTACAAGAATGACAGTGGCATTCGATGTTTACAGTGGCTGGATGAAAATATTTTGATATTTGGAGATGAAGCTGGAGTTTTGAGCTTATTAGATATCAGAACACCTCAAAAAACAACTAAATTAGCTGAATTTCCTGCAGCTGTTCATGGAATAGCTATTCAGTATGTATTTATTATATTTTCTACTAAGAATCCTTTTACATTAAATTTTTTTAACTGTAATAAATATATAGGTGGCAATGACGTATATTAATATATAGATGGAAACGTATGACCAATAACATACGTCATTGCCACCTATATATTTGCCAGAATTTGTTTTAAGTTTTTCTTACCAAACTCCATATAATTAAGATGTAAATGATGTATCGTTCATAAAATATATATTGCCAGTTAACATTTCAAAGTATAAAATCTTGAACAATATTAAGTTTGGCAAAACAATCTTTGTTATTAATGGTAACATTGTTTAATAAAAAGCGATAATTTTTTGTATATTCTATTTGCACAATTATTTGTATATTCTATTGAGGCATTATATATCAACCTGAAAAAATTGGAAACAAATATATTTATTTTTCTTTGATAAACTATTGATAAGATATGCCATTATGTCTCTGTGACAATAATGCATACATATGTATTATAATTTTTTTTGCACACGAAGTGCCGGCCTTTTTTCTTGGCATTACAATATTAATGAACTAATTCCTCGGGTTCTTATTACCGGCGATGTGCCAGCTACACTGGAGCCCTCTGCTCTTGCGTGCGTCTCGATGGCAAAAAACCCAATGAAATGAATCTGGCTCCTTGGACAGTAGGATGGTTTCTCGTATGTGATGCTACTTGTGTCGATATACTCGCTCCGACCCACATCCAAGGCACTTCGACTATTACTGGCGCAATCGCAAACCACCCAGAAAGCCATAACGGCGGAAGTATGAAAAATTTAGGAGAGATTTCATATTTGAACCGTTTGGCGTGGAAACCTTAGACACATTGGGTCAAAAAAAATTCGAAAAAATTGACTGATGCGACCCAAGACCCCAACTATTTGGCACAAAGAATAAGCCTTGCCAACCAATAGGCAATGCCAATAGTTTGCTCGGTATTCTGCCAGTTGAGGATGACTTTTTGATTTTTATACTATTTATTTTGTTTATTATTAATTTTGTAAATAGTTATCTTAATGTTACATTATGAATAGATATTACTCAATTAAATAGTAGTTTAATTATAAAAATGGAATAATCCGTAACTATGTTAACTTTTCATTCTAGCTATTATTTTTAATATAATTTTTGTTTACATTTATTATTTCTTTGACAGCTCAGTAAATTTCTA
Source organism: Pharmacophagus antenor (assembly GCA_018245475.1). Taxonomy (NCBI): domain Eukaryota; kingdom Metazoa; phylum Arthropoda; class Insecta; order Lepidoptera; family Papilionidae; genus Pharmacophagus; species Pharmacophagus antenor. The sequence goes on along the minus strand of DWQX01000229.1, from coordinate 17,258 downwards.
GTAGTAAATATTGAGTATATTATGAACTTTACGCAATAACTTTTATATTAATACTTCTCATCTTACATTTGAGTACATTTTTTAACTTAACTTATTTTTTACAGAATCAATAAATTGGCGGTGTGCTGTGACAATAAGACATTGACCATCTATGAGATTACAGAAGATAAAAATGTTAAAATTGTATGTAAAGAAAAAAATAGACATAATAGCTTTATAAGAGGCTTAGCTTGGGATTCAAGTGACACAAATATTTTATATTCGGTTGGTTGGGATGGAGAACTAATTAAGCGTCAAGTAGATTAATAAGATATATTCACTTAAAAATATATTTTTTCACAAAGCTATTAATGGTTAATGTGTTTCATTTCAATATAATGATAAAGAATTTATTTTACATTGTTGCAAGCTGTTGGGATACAATATTTGTAAGTTATCTTTATTATGCAAAAGGAGCGTGAAAGTAATTTAAGCAATTGAAAGCATTTTTGATGCTGAGACTATTTATTGAAAACGATTCGTGAACATCTGTGTTGTGTGTGGGGGGGTGTTTATGCAGCCTATGGCTATTAATGGGTAGAGGGCGAAGCGGCGCGGCGCTCGGGCGACGGGCAAGGTGAAGAGCCTCGCCGTCCTGACGGACCAGGGCTTTTCAGACGTACCATGGTGTCTAAATGTCTAAACCTGAAAAAAACGTGTAAATACCAACCTGGGATTAAAAGTGGACATGTGTATAATAGCCAATTGATATGGGCACTGTATTGGGAATAGGTGAATTATATATTTTGATTCTTTTAGTTTAGAGAAAGTATACAACGATAGACAAATGAGCACAATAACGTATGTACGGTTCTTTTTTGTAGTGGTTGATAACTGACATAGGTATGCAAAGGCTAAAAATAGTTTTACATTAATATGTATTTGTATAGGATTTTGAATGATCAATTAATAACACAATTTGTTATTAACAACAGCACGATTGAAATGTTCATATTAAACAGATATCAAAACTAACTAGTCAGTTTAATAATTACAAACCTTAATGGCAAATCATTATTATCATTATCCACACTTTGGAAGAAGAATGCAAGAGGCCAGCTGATCCAAGAAGATTGTTTCCTGAAAGTATAGAGTTAAATATTAGTATGTAATATTGTTTTTTATGTTTTTGTTAACCCGTAAAGAAGTACTGTTACCATTTATTTTAAATGCAATTTACTCTTTATCCAAAATTTAAGTTTACTATGGCTCTTCTATTACGTTTAAGAGAACATTTACCATACAAACGGGTAAATCACTGTGCAACGTAGGCAGTCAAAAAAATAGTATATTCATATTCAAAAAATTTATTTCGGGCAATGCTCATTGTAAGAATTTAAAGTAAATGCTAAGAATCGGCTGCTAGCTAGTTTTTATCATTTACTTTAAATTCTTATAATAATAAATTGTAATTAATCCATTATATATGTATATCAACTTATTCATTATAATACCACGTATTTACTAATAATCGATTGTTACATACGATGTGGTAGGCAACATAGATCCCGTATCCGATGGAGTATCGGGTGATACCGGAGCGGCGGCAGGCGGCGGGGAGACCGGAGTCGTTGGTACGGGCGGAGGAGTTTTGTTGATTGCCGGGTTGTAGATCTTGGGGTCACTGACCATACGTACGAAGAATGAACGCTTATGAGCCAGCGCTGCTCGATGGCGACGAGCCCGTTCTTCATTCAAATCCTAACAGAATAACACAATTTTACTTTGTCATTTATTAATACTTTTATAGTAATTTGTAACAAAATACGTATTTACTGTTAAAAATTTTATTTAATGCTTCTAAGACGTAGAAACGTAAATATCTTTACGACTTGGAGTTGATATCGGATTTGTCATAATAACATGTTAATTGATTTTAAAATAAAAGGAATATATTATTTTTCTTACCCGTTCCTTGTCTGGACCTTCTAGAAGCTCTGTGGCGTATTCGGTTATAATATCCCAAGCTATTTCTGTTAAGAAACCAAAGATATTTATAAAAATACATTAAAGAACAATATTATTAAAAAGAGAATGAAATAAAGTTTCGTATTTTTTTTTTGTAATTGTAAAAATGTATTGCTTAATAAATTTATATAACAGTACCAATATCTTCACGAGAGGCGTGCTGGTGGACGACGCAGAAGCGAATGACGAAGCGGTCCCGAACCGATGCCGGCACCATGTGAATCTTGCCGGAGGCGTTGATGGTAGTCAGTAACTTCTTGTTCTGCTCGTCCATTTGCTCCGGGCTCTCGTCAGGCCCTCCTACTAGACGGAAGCACACTAGACCGAGCTGTTAATCACGAATTTATTATAACTCAATTAATGAGAAATTAAAATTTAATTATTTAGCACATTATGTTTGGATTTAAATAATCACATATTTCTTACAACTGAAAAAATATTTAATTTTTAAATTTATTATACCTACATATTGCAAGCTATTTTACCTTCACTTGATTGCAGACTTCGAATCTTCCGTCTTTTTTAACCAGCTGCTCAAAGTATTTAGCTAGCTCACAATGTCGTCTTATGTACTTTTGTAAGCCAGTTATTCCGTAGCTTCTTAGTATGAACCACAGTTTGAGAGATCGAAAACGTCGACTCAGCGGTACACCCCAGTGGCGATAATCGATGGCGGTATGATCAAAGCAATGTTGTAGATACAGCGGGTCAACTACGAGGGCAGATGTCAAAAGATAACGATTGGTAACCCATAGAAGAGAACAGTCGAAATTCGTCAACATCAGTTTATTCGTATTGGTGTTAAAGGAATCGGCGTATTCGACACCTGCTAAATGATACTTGTGCTCGGGACAGAGAAATGCACTTCCGGCGTAAGCGGCGTCTACATGCAACCAAACGGATGGGAATTTCCGAACAATTGGACCGATTTCTATCAAATTGTCGAAAGAACATGATGATGTTGTACCTAAGGTTGTAGCGACAAAAAATGGCACTAGACCCGCTTCTTCATCCTCAACCATCGCCTGAAAATGTGAAATTATTTTTCCCCTTAAAAACATATTTTAAAAGCATTATTGCAGCCAAGATATTACCAAATTTCATTTCCTTAAATGATAAGTTGATTAAAATTATTATAGGTTAGTAGTAAACAGTATACAACATTTGCATATTAAATAATACTGAATTAAAGCGTTCATCATTTTTAAAAAGGAAGAATCGTAAATTTCAGTATTTGCGTCATAGAAAATGGTTCACAATACGGCCGTATCGCGTCTCGGCTCGCCACGTATTTCCGGAATCCGCGGGCAAGTCATTAAACGCCTGACAGCGGTGCCTGCGGAACATTACGACGCCGCCTGCCTTTTCAATTATCTCTCGATTATCTTCACCGTGCCATAGAACCTATATAACATACCTCGTCTACTATTATTAGAATTTTATTATTTTATTCATAAAAATGTTTAAATAAACCCTTAAAAGGTTTCTCAGTTTTTTTAAACGTATATAAGTCTTTAGTAATAAGATATTCACAAACTTTTATATTTTTGTGGTTAATTGGCAGATTTCAATTTGACATGGAGAATCGGTACAGGCTTCTCTGGCTGTCATATGTTCATACTCGGAATAAAGCAATGTGTTTCGAAGAGTAGGTTGACAATATCATGTGTTGACTAGTTAGGCGGATTCGAATGAACCTACCACCACCTAAGCTTTAATATTTTGTGGTAGGCACAGGAATTATACCAAAGATTATACGAGTTATTATAAGGCCAGCGACTAATCGTTACAACACTTTTATATCCCTTTTCGGATATGGTTAAATACGTCCCAGAATGGGATATGGTTTTCTCCACTCTCCATATTCAGCTGACATTACGATCTCCACTTTTTAAAGCTCGTCAGCCCAAGACTTTTAGTAACTGTCTTCGATAGGAAAAGTATATCTTAGTTTTATTCTGAATACGAGTAGCCTGAGAATATCAGACAGAAACGGATCAGAATTCCCCATTACGTCTTTTTCTTTAGGGTTGCTATCTGCAGACGTATTATAGATTTTTTGTCATGTATGTTTTTGATTTTAAAAATTATATTAAATTATTATTGTTTAAAACAGTAGACTGCAAGTGATTAGTAATTTCTTACTTGTTTTAATGTTTCTCCTCTAAGTGAACCGTTTTCATCAGGTGCCAGTATACGCATTTTGACAAAACTGATCATCGCAGCCTTTTCTACGCATGAATGAGCCTCCTTCGAACAGTATGCTATCAATTTCGACAGCAAGAGACCTTCGTCGACCGTTGGAAACTGATGCTTCAACCTCTTGATCCCGTTAGCTCTTGCAGCTAGCATACATACAAGCACACATTCGCTTGCAGATCCCTATAGATATATGAACATTTTAAAAGAATATCGAAAGTGTGTTTTCTGTTTAAATTGCCGACTACGTGCATTCAGTACATCATTTATAACTTAAGTTCTTCGTAATATTAAATTTTTACAAATAATTACACTTCTTTGGTGTTATTTCGAATGGTTTTGAAATAACATTTTAAAATAACAAATCATTTTTGATTTTCTTATTTTTCAATATTCTCCTTATCAACGACTACTTCATTACTTACTTCAATGACACCGCCTCCTTTACTTCCTTCTTCAAGTGCTAAGAAAGCTGGTGGCAAACCAATTGCTTTACCTAAAATAATCAACAAATTAAAACAGTTTTTTTTCTTTTAAAAAAATAACAGCAAATAAAATGTAACTCTTCCCTAAACTTTAAATCTTCATTAATTTTTCTTACTAATATGTAAGTTAAGGCTATTGTTAGCTATTTATGTACGTACCCATCCAATCTAGAATAATAATTTCCAACTCTGTGCAAGCAGGACTCGCAGCCTGGAAAAAATAACATACGCAATTCTATATTAGGGAAACAGGACTCTTGTCTGTAAGATATTTGATTTTCTTCGTTTGTTACTTTAAAAAAAAAAAGTAATGTAGATAAATGCAATCTTTGAGTGGTTCAAAATCAATTATTTTGACTCCAAATACAAGAAATAAATACAAATATGTTTATAATAGATATAGATATCAGATAATATACGCGGTTTCTAAATTGTATTTTTATAATTGGCAAAGATTTTGCGAAAACAATTTAACTATAATGATGTATTATATTTAGCTTTTAATAAACAGTACTGTAAGGTATATTCACAAAGCAAGTGCCATCTTACAATCCTCGCGACTGCCTCCGTGGCGCAGTAATTTTGCCTCGTCTTACATTTCGATCGTTCGATTCTCGGGCCACAGAAGTAATTAAGAGGTTAGTGGTAGAGTTTTTTCGAAACTGCCTGGCTAGCTACCTCCCTCAATGTCAATCTGCCGCTTCATTGAAACAGCATCAGGTGGAATTGAGGCGAAGTACTAGCCCATAACTGATAAAAAAAAATTTTGAATATTTTTCAACATTTAACAGATTCTTTGATTTGAACACTTGCGGTGTCAGTGCCGAAGAAGTCCTTGATGGTAATTTCAGTTAGTAAACTACTTGTGTTGTCTTGAGATTCGCTTATAAAGTAAATATGAAAGAAATAGTTTCTTACATTAATTATACATATACATCTAAGGAAAATATGAGGTAAAAGTTTTAAAGATAACTTCCTTAAGATCTATGTAGCTATCTATATTTTTGAAACTCTCTTTTCAACGTGGTATTAAATATGATATTTACGGAAACTTAAAGTTACGGAAAATATCTCCTGAGGGTCAAAACGCTAATGCCACGTATTTCTCATAAAAATAAAATTTCATTAAGTGAAAAACTTTTAATTTAAATGACGCTTCAAGAACTTATCTTATCTTAACGAATATTATTTTGACATATATTTTTAATGCTTCAAGCTTGAAATCATTTTGATAATATGTAAAGACGTACCCAAGAGAAACCGATGCATCCTATCCCCGCAGAGAGCATGTCACCTAAAATTGAAGGATAGCCATTTCCGGATGGAAAATAAGCATGAAAACGTGGGTGTTGCCAGTGCGTAACACCTGGCATAATTTTATTCTCCACATCGCACATCACGTCATCCCAGGACTCGGGGTATTCGGGTGCCTCGGACGGAAGGGCGGCGCGGAGATACCCAGGTTCGACGGATGGCGTGACCCGTCGTGACCGTATAGTGGTCATATAGGTGCAAATATAATCTACCATTTCTTTGCCACGTACTCGGAACTCTTCAACGTCCATTGCGAATGTATTGCACGTTCAAACTTAAAAAAAGAAAATGAAAGTTATATTCAACGCAAACGATTCGTGTAAATAGTAAAGACGTACCAATGCCAGTGGTGTCGGCACGACTACCTCCGGCTGACTCAACGGCCACGCAGCCAACACTCCGCTGGTCGAGGGCTTGGGCGGATCGCGGGGAGGGCGCCTAAGCGTGCGTTAACTTAGGTAACACCTTTGTTAATAAATCGCTAAGCCCATCACAGCTTAGCGATTTACAATTTCTTCTTTATGTTCACTTTATTTTTAAAAATATAAATTATATAAGTAATAAAAGCTAAAATCTTATAAATATTTTCTGAATATGATGTTGTTGAATAAAGTGCTGAAAATTTTATGTATAGAACAGTGATTCTTTACCGAGGGTGACCGTACCCCCGGGATATGAAGGTATTTTTGAGGGTGCAGGAAAAGCCTCTAACAATATTCTCTAATAATGAACAACTTCATTGATTAACAAATTTAAATTCAACTGAACAACTGAAAAGTATGTATATTTTTCTAAACCTAAAAATCTAAAATGTTTTAATCAAATTTTTCAATGGGTTACGGAGAACTTTTATCGATTCCAAGGGGTGCGGCTCACTTAAAATGTTAAGAAACCCTGTTATAGGGAAACTATTCCGCTTCCGCTTTCGCGCGTTATAAACGTACTTCCTGAGTGCGTCGCCTGACCGCCCTGATGATACTTCATTCAGTCCTAGTCAGCTGAACGTTTTCCTTGTTACACAAAATAACAGAAATTATACCAAATTTGTTAATTGTTAAAAATTCCCTTTTTTTGCAGCATATGCCCACAATCTGTTGTGCAATTATTATTTAAAAAGTAATAAATTTGGCTTATATATCTGAGTAATTTTAATAAATAATATAATGTATTATTTTTCACAAAATAAATTTATTATTATTAATTTAAATAAATTTATAACTTTATCAATAATTTTTTTAACATTGAGGTTCACAATATGAAGTGTATCTTTGTTTTATTTTACCGTGTATTAGTTTTCAATGTATGTCATGAATTTTAAAACCCTGTTTTTGTTTAAATTCGTACACTTCGAAATTGGTCCTATAGAAAATATAAAAAAACCATGAGGATTCTTGAATTAAAACAAAACAGGTAAGAAAGATTTTCTTTTAAACTTAAGTGGTTTTGATGATTCTCAAATTAAAAAAATATAATTTTATATTCAGTGTTCATTTAATAACATTAACGATATTTTTACTATCTATTTCAATTATTTGCATTATTTTTGTTTACCAGTTTTCATTAGAAGATTAATAAAAACAGGTTACTGGTACAACTTTTAGTACTTTTAGATTTTTAAGTACAGATAAGTAATGAATTACATAATTTTGATCGAAATCAGACTGTAAACCATTATCATTTCTTTTTTTATGAACGATGCTCCAATATCAGTAATAATAGTATTTCACTTTATTGTTTTTGTTTGCTTTTATATAAAATTTGTTTAACCTTCATAGTTGCCATTCGATAGCTTTTTTGAAAAAAAGTTTAGATGGTGGAACAGTTTTATCGAACCCGCCTGGTTAGTTACCACCCTCATAACCGTCTGTCGCTATAATAATGTTGCTGTGTTCTGGCAGTCATACATGTGACAGTAAGAGTATTTTCGGCGAAACCGCTCTATCTTTTTTTATTGACAATGGGTTATCACTGAACTTCAATTTAAGCTAAAGTTCAGAAATAATGAGGTTATAAATTGTTGTAATGTGCGCCTTACACATGCACGCCTACAATGCTTCTGGCTCTCACATGTATGATTGTTGGAACAGGTAGTGCTTTTACAGAGGTAGATTGACATTGACGTTGATAGCTAGCCTGGCGATTGCGAAACCACCATCCCAACATCACTACTTAAATAGCCCGGGAATCGAACTCGAACTCCCTGTTACAAGGCAAGCGATAAATATTATGCTAGGGAGGCAGATAAATTACGGTCTCATTCTAATTTAATAGAGGTCAAGTGTAAGCCCGTTGCTGTTGAAAAAATTCAAATAAAATGTAAAATACATATTTAATTCTATAAATAGCAATATGTTAGTAGTATAATCTAAATAAAAATCTTTTAATAAATTTGACGAGGATTACAAAGGGGATTAGATATGACCAAAATAATGAGAATAAAATTTTATTAAAAGTGGTGAAACACTCAGATAATAAGTGCGCCTCCATGAATATTTATATAAAAAGTCTATCCTTTGATTTAACCGTAGAATTTTTCATTACAAAGCAACAGGGCGTTAAGTGGTGCCCTTGATGGAGTTTCTCGCCAATACTAACCTTTTTAGTAATACAAGAGCCTATGCGATTTTCCTACTTTTCAAGAATTCGAATTTATACCTTTATTTCACGATGGCTTATTGTTAAGCAAAAGCTTTATAAAGAAGTAATCAGTTGCGTAAAAATGCATAAAAGTGATGCACCATGAAAATTTAGAAACGTTTCTTTTATTACTTTGGATTTTCAAGGATATGCTCTAATACCGAAAAAAGTACACGCAAATTTAAATATTACTTCAACTGAACAACAACTGTACGTTTGATTATTTATTTTTAATCGAAAATGTTAATCTCCTGATTAAAGGTATTTTGTATGCTAAATAAGATAAAACCTTTTCAATGTGTAAGAAGCGAAATTTCCAAAAAAATATAGAAATAAAACAAAATTTACGTTAAATGTTAAATATTAAATTGGTATATGAAGTTAAGGTTTCCTGCAGACTTATAAGAATGTCAAATAAAGTGAATATAATTTATAGTATATGACAATTTCTGCATTAAATGAGTTTCATCTAAGTATTTTTTCAATATAAATCTAAAAACCATTTTTATAAATGGTCCTAGCATTATTTTATGATACAATATCTATACTTTATATATATATATATACGCATTCTATATCAGGTACAGTGAATAAGCTATTCATAAAACTAAAATGACATTTTATAATGACAAAATAACGGAATCCGTTTTTTGTATATAAAATATATGGTATAAAATGGCCGATCCCTTAAAAAATGCTTGTATGAATTTCTGAAGAATATTTAAAGTTATTTCTTTTTGATTTCCTCTTTTATAGGAACGCTGCAGTATATAAATAAAACAATTTTTTGACCAACATACTTATTTCCACTTTTATGTAAATAGATGGGAATATAAATGCTCGTTCAAATATGAAAGTTGGTGAACTGCTAAAAATTATTTATAACATGTATAAATAAAAAATCAGTTTTTCTGATACAACACCAGGATGGGCGTATTTTTTTCTATTCGTTTCGAGGTGGCCTATTCTCGTTGCTGTACGTTGCCGTCGCCAAGAGTAGAGGGAGCTCGAAGCACGCCGAGAAGTCGCCGCCCAGGAACGCGCATTCCTTCACGCTCCGGAATACCAATGGCACATTATTATGTGTGATCTCCTCTCTCATTGTGCAATATACTTCCACTGACTGCTTCCACTGGCGTCTCACTCGACGACTTATGTACGTCGCGGCGCACGTTTTATACGAATTACAATTTTTTTTGTTGATGAAATATAATTGTTTTCACTGAAACAAAATTCAACCTATTTGCGTTATTGATAGTCTGAAATTCTAATAAATTTTCTTTTGTTACATTTCTCAGACAAACTATATACTTTTAAATTTAGTAAATATAATAATGCAGTTCTAGTGTTAGGTAAATTCAATTATATTATAATAAATTGCTACTTTTTAAAACATTCCTTATTTTAATTAAAAAAAAACAGTCTTAACACCATAAATTTTGGTTAAAGGTTTGTTTAAGGTTTTTTTAATTAAACAAAAGTCACATTTTACATGGTTATTCCCAAGTAAAATATTATGATGAAATCTGCAAATAAAATATAAATAAATTAAATATTGCTCACAAGTATAATCAAATTATCTAAAACATAAGGATACATCGGTATTACAATATATAGCATATGTAGCTTGAGAACACGCTTACCCATCCTGGGTCGTTAACTTCTATTACAGTTTTATAATTTATCATTTCTAGGTTAAGATGTTTTCCTTCGGAAATTTCGATAATTCGATGGTAAATATACCTAGTGTTTCAATAACTTTAAAATTCTTGTCATTGAAATCGATAGTTTGTTAAACTTTTTTTGTAATAAAAAATATTTTACACTATATTATTTAATTTCCCCAATAAGCTACGCGCATGGTTCTAGAACGCGTGGCTGGCGACGTTTCGCAGTGCTGCGCATGCTGATCAACTAAAACAATTTAGGCGCTCCTTCCCTTAATCGAATTGAACGCTACGCCCTCCTCCACGACTGCATTCCGCCACAATTATCGAACACAAATTCAGTTATCTTCATTAAGTTATACCAGTTACGCTCGTACGAATTTAAATATATGCTGGCATAACTTCATTTGCCGCTGTAGTGAAAAATAGATTATTTTTGTTACAGGAAAAAATGTAAGTGTACTTTTTGCAACTGTTTTTTTTTAACGCGGAAAGATATAGGAAGGTCATAAAGATTAGCGTAGAGAAATGATGATAATGCCTCTAGTATTATTTCCTAGCTTTCACTAAGCTTTGCATAACAAATTTTGTTTATAAATATTTCAGTGCAATTCAAATAGATAAGTAATGTATATCCCAGAATTATACAAATAAAATTGGAGTTAGTAAATACATACCTAATTAAATCTTTTAGATAAGTATTAACATTTACGTGAATTAAAAGTTAACACCGTCACTTATACAAAAAAAAACCATTAAGGATATCCGTTCGTTTGTTCCGGCAAAACTCCGAATTTCGTGAACAATTTAGACTCGACTTTCACTAAAAGATAGCTAGGTATAGATAATTAGCGTAAGGTTCAATTAATGTTTTTATTTTAAATCAAAAATTTTTAATTACATGAATTTGTTGTAACTCTAAGATATCAATATTGTTATAGTTAGATTTTCCTTTTTTCGAAGCGACTTGAACGTTTTTTATAATCTACTCTATTAGAAAACGTCAGAGAACTTCCAAGTAAATGAAAAGATCGCATGGAAAAAGAATATAGACTCCTTGAAATCTAATTTCGCGTTACGATAACGAGCAGGCACTCGAATGCGATGAGCTATCCGCGACAGACGCTCGGCTCATATCAATTCTTTAATTGAGAAAGCTATCTTCGCCTAAACGCCTGTGCAAAGTTCGTTTAAAAATAATAAATCTTTTTCGTAACCAGGCGGTGTGTTAGCTTCTATTGTAAGTTTAATGATGTTATTTATGAATTTATGTATTTTCCCGAATCTTGAAACTTCTAAGCAAAGCAAAAACTACAATAAATGTATTAGACAATTATATATGTATACTGAATCTTCTCATAATTATAACTGTCGGTATTTGACTATACACGAAATAACAACTTTAGTTAAGTTAAATAAAAAAAATATATATTTGGGTCTTATATAAGATATTACAAACAAATAATGAAGTACTACTACTTAATAACTCATATGGGCAAAACTTCTGATGGTTGTTCGACTTCTGTCAGAGCACCGGTACTTTCGTCGTTCGTCGCTTGACTCAAAAGGTATGGACCTTCGTTACAATGTAGTCCATCACAAGAGAAATTGTCGAACTCGCAATACTCACCGACGATTGTCTGTGAATGTATTTACAGAAGTTTTTATTTTATTTAAAAAAAATTATAAAGCTACGATTCAAAAAATTACTCAGTTTCGAAAGAAATTAAAAAGTGTAAATTTAGTTATTTGTATTTTTCTATGACTACAATATTTTATTACAGAGTCATGAAACCTTCCGTAAAAACATCAAATTAAAGCGAGAAGCCTGCTTACTGCTTACCAAAACACGTACCACCCACCCCACCCCCTACGACATAAGTAAATATAATAATGTTATCTACGCTTTTAGTTTTGTAAAAAAATACTCGTCTTGACGCCCTGGCGCTTGCCTTGAGACAAGAGTAGTATGGTTTTTCAAACCTACCAAGACTGGTGGGTTTGTAAAAAGATAACACTATTGCACTTATAAATAGTATACCGCCATAACTGCGTTCTACATTTATATTGCATTGCTACAGTTCTGTAATCTTACATTCAATTCAAAAGCTTATGCGTTATTTATACGATTGTTGATCAATTCCTGTACACCTTCGGTACAATTAGGTAACTGAAGTTAACTGATACTCGCATCAATTAATGTCACTGCTTAATTAATAATATCAATATTTTATATAAAATTTACGTGTACTACCTTAGTAGGGTGCGCAGAATCAGGGCTAGGGTCACAAATGCAACGGCCGCAAAGACAGGTACCGCGTCCAGAACACACCTCTCCTTCAGCGGCGTAGGGTGGATTACAATTTTCCTTTATGTTACTGCTCCCACATGAACATTCAGCGTTTTCTTGTAAACTGACTGATTTAAAATGTACTCTTAGTAAATAATAAAACAACTACTCTTTCCTTGGAAAACGTTATGCTCTATATATTTTTTTATATTATTACCTAAATTTATGTCAAACTTATTTCTCTAAGATCGAAATTTAAGTAAAATATATGAATTTATTTTATAACATTTGTTTTCAATACTTACATCCATTATCAGAATAAACAATTGTATCATTTTTACAGTAATCCTCGAATGATGGAAGTTCTTTAGAAAAACATCGGTTGTACGTTTCACACCAGGAACAATGATTTAATCTTATACATTCGATACACGAACGCTTAATGCTACATATGTGTCGCTGATCCAGAACAAATGAGAGGCGACTTTTAGCTATTCCTTTTGGCATAATACAAATAATTATCAAACAGAAACAAAGCAACTTCCGCGTATTTAACATTATTTATTAATATGAATATTAAATATAAAAAACAATAATGTTGTTCCTTTTCGCTAGATTTGATAATAACTAAATAGCCATGACTTAAAATACGTCTTATATTATTAACGATAACCTTTGCAGATGATTACGCAAATAAATATATCTGTACCCTTCTAAGATTTAATGAGTGTTCGAAGCACATGAACTACATAAACTAATATTGTTAAACACGTTTTGTGTTGGAAACAATAGTAATGTTTTTTCCATAGTAGTTAATTATATTAAAGACTTATATATGCTAACTAGGTCTTTTTGAATATAAAGAATATGTTCATTTAACTTTTTTTAATTATATTGTAAAATATTCAAAATTTTATTATTAAAAATTTTTGTTTATTAATTAATTTTTGTTATTATTATTAATTTTTAAATACTATAACAAAAGTAGATATTTTTGTGTTATCATTTTGTTAAATACATTCTTTTAAATTTTCTAAACGTCATTTGTTACAATTTACACTGAGAATTTAATATTTAAAGGTGCTTTAGGATACGACTTTCATAACTGGATTCGTAGGTATTTTTAACCTTTTCGCTGTGACAGTCCTAGCTCGGGAGTACCATCCGTAGAACGGAGTGCTGTACCGAAATTGCGAATGTTAAGCACGCCCAGTTTCTAGCATTCGAGGCCAAAATTTAATCTCAAAAATATTGTGACGTTACTTTAAAATGATTTTTCTCTTCATTATTTTTCAATAAAAATATTTTTAATACAACGATACAATTAATATTTTAACATAACATGACGAAGTAATAACTATAATTATAACATAATAGTTGCAAATAATTTTGAAATAATACAATTGTGTATGAAATTTCAATGAAAAAACTTAAAAAAATAAACATTGTGACAGCGCTTGAGATTGTTTACGAACAGCGAAAACCGTATCGAAAGCATTTGGCTTGAATTTTGACTGATGGCTTGAATTTTGACTGATGATGAGGTGATACGATCACCCGTCGCAAATAGCCGGTGTTTTGTGTCAAGTGTCTTTAATCACTGTCGTATTTGAACGGCGTTTTGGGGCTATAGTCAACCGTGGCAGCGAAAGGTTTAAAGATTAGAGTAACAGAATAATCACAAATCTACTGTTACTATTAACTGTAACAATTTCAATTTTTTCAATACTTTTGGTTTCTTTGCATATGCCTGTTAAGTCATATGTAAAGAAACCAAAGGTATTGAAATGCTGTGCCAAATCGCTTGCCCGATTATTTTTCATGTGACTTTTTATTTATAAATATACCATCGGCATGGCCAGCCTGTTGGTAAAGCGTGAATCGGGAAAGTAACATACCGCAACATGTCTCCCTTAACCACTCTACTTATAAAACTATTTGATTGCTTAATATGAATTTTAAATTTTAACAAATATTTATTAATTTTAGACTTATTTTGTCTAAAATTAGTTTAATTTAGCATATTTTGACCTCATATTATTTTAAGAATAAAAATATTAGTTATGTATTTTGAGACTAATACTGAACTTTAAAAGAAGTAATGACGAATAAAGAGGGTAAACTTGAGATCAAAAGAAAAGCGTATGAACTGGCAATACTACCATCTTTAACATATACATGTCAGACTTGGGCCCTAAGAAAAGAAAACAAAGAAAAACTAACAGTTTGCCAAAGAACAACGATACAAGTATTCTGTCATTAAAACTTAAGGACATTATAAACAGTGAAAATAAAGTTACCAGGTTTAGTGACGTAAAGATAGTAACAAGACTTAAAACGGAAATGGACAGATCATCTACGAGAGATCAACGACAAAAGATGGTCCAAAAGAGTCATAGAATGGTTGCCGAGAGAAGGGAAAAGAGAAACAGCAAGAGAGAAAAGAAGGAGAAATATATTTTCCCAAAAAGCTGGATTAACTGGATGCAAACTGCTAGAAAAATACATCTTTGGAGAACGACGTCTACCAAATGAAATATTTTCAGTTCGTACAATAACGTTACAGTTTCAGTATTTTGAAGATCGGTTAAGATAACTTGATATACTGGGCAATCACGTTGCTGGAGGATATATTTCTGGGTGTACGGTGTTGCACGCATCCGTAGGAAATACTGAAATTCTAACTTTCTTTACTTTTCCCCTTTTTTTTAAAGTGGTGGAAACGCATTTACGCGCAATACGGAAGCACGATAAGGAAGGGCCTGTGTGGGACTCCCGCTCTAAAAAGGGCGTCCTACCCATTAAAACCACCATGGTGTTCTGCCTCGTCGCCGAGTCGCGACGTCACGGGAACACTTATACACGTCTTCCGTAACACCACATGACAACCCGTCCGCATCCGGACTTCTCGATGCTCTCAAGGCGGAAACGGGGCCTGGCGGCACGCCAGAACACGTGACATGCCGCTGCAACCTCGGGGACCTCTTAAACGAGCGGCAAACAGTCCCCACTCTCTGCCACCCAGAGGTACATGTTACTGGGGAAGGTAACGGGCGTAGTTCCTACGCCTTCGCTCCAACCTTTTGCGGCGCATGGGGTCGGCCTAGGCGTCCTCCTCGCGCGCCCTCTTCGCCGACTCCTTATGCTCAAGCACCGCCTCGCAGAAGGCTGCCACCACTTTCCACTCTCCCTCGCCTCCCAGTATCGCCACCACAACTGCCGGCCGCTCAGCACCTGCACAAGCCGAAAGGTGAGCAGATCATGTTTGCGGTTTGCTCAGGACTGGAGGCCTGTCCGTATGGCACTGATGGTGCCATGGCCTGCACTCGGGTTCGCCAACCTCTCTTTCTATCCGCGCATAAGGATGTCCTGCGCATTCATCCTCCATCTGCGGACATCATCCACCTCCGGGTGTACGCCTGAGGCCCGCGCCTCAGCACCCCTCCGGTACACTGACGCCAGTACTTTGGCCTCCAAATCCCATGGTGGGGTTCCAGCCATGACGCAAGCCGCCTCGTACGAGAGGGTATGGTACCCTCTTACCACCCTAACTGCCATGACCCGTTGTGCTCTGCGCAGGAGGGTCTTGTTGTGGACAGTTAAGGCGTCCGCCCAGATCGGAGCCCTGTAGAGGGCCATCGACTGTACCATCCCGGTGAAAAGACAGCGGCAGCTTGCGTCCGGCCTGCCCACATTCGCGAAAAGCCAACCGGGAGCCCCGGCAGTCCACACCAATTTCGGCGCCAAGCGGCCGAAGTGCGCCCTGAAATTCCATCGGCCATCTAGGACGAGACCTAGGTATCGCATCGTCGAATTGATGCCGATGGAGACTTCTTCACTTTTCCCCAACGTAGTGCAAGACATTTCCGGTAGCAATCTCCAGCTGGAGCTGCAACCATTGGGCAAAACTACACCGCCAAATTACTTAGTTGTGTTTAAAATTTTGTAATGAGGCCACGAGAACTGTCAATTATTATAAATAAATATCTGGGACATTTTTCACATACAGTACTCTGATCTCAAGATAGGTAACCAAGGACCTGTAGAATGAGTTATCAGAGCGATACACATACATAGATTTTTTTTTAATAAATACTTAATATAATATAGAAAAACAACCAGACAGAACAAACACAAATGTTCATCACATAAATGTTTGTCCTGAGCGGGAATCGAACCAACGACTCCTGGTGTAGGAGGCAAAGATTATAAAAATTGTATATTCTTGTGAGAAATAAAAATTCTTAAACCTATATTTTTCTCTGAATTGTAAAAATATATAATGGTTATAAAAATATGTACTTTAATAAGGAACTGTTTATTATTTAAAAATATATACGAACTTTTTGTATGACTAATATTACGGCACATATTATTTTAGTACTTTCTGAACAGGGAAATCGTTTATTTTAACGTTATAAAATAAAAAGTTACGCAATGTCAGGCCTTTTATGAAATAGTTATTGTATTGAAATTAGATATTTTAAATATTAAAATTATTTATACTGGTATATTTTAGAAAATATTGCAATACTGACACGTCTCTCAGAATATATATGTCAATTGTCAAATATTCTATGAATCCTCGTAGAGCGTTTTAGTTTATTATTATTTTTAAAATATATTTATTATAATTTAAATATACATATGTAATAAAAG
>DWQX01000228.1:0-52570 GCA_018245475.1 Pharmacophagus antenor | reverse complement strand
GCGGCGGCAGGGGCGGGGGCGCGGCGGGGGTGGATCGTCACCGGGCCCGCTAACAGGTTGCCAGATTTACCACTATTTTTACGTGTCCCGCGCGCGGTCAGTGATGTGACCAAGCGCACCTGTTGGCAGGACAGTTTTAACAAAAATAACTGTCAATTACGGCAACCGACAATTATAGTTACACTGTTATCCATCGACAAACCTGTAAAAATGTATAGCAAGTTTAATCACATAAACATCAATAAATTTGATTATTGAATAATTGTTAGCCTAGATGTTGAACAATTAACTCAATTTTTTAATGATCTGAAAAGCTGCATGTTTAAAATTTACGCGCGTGTGCTGGTACAATAGTGACTGCCTTTGCGACTGTAACTCCCTAACAAATTAGATAGAACTTATCAAGTAGCTCTCCTTCTTAAATTTTCTTCATGCCTAAAATTATTAGTTCTCCTTACTTAGACGCGTGTGTTTAAGAATTTCAATTGCATTACTATACGCATTATATTGCATACTATACATAACTTAATTTATTGTAAACTAATTCAATAATTATAATTAAGCAGTAATAATAATGTCAATTAATTTAATGTAGATAATATATATAAATCAGTAACGTTCAAAACATGAAGAATATTGATAACCAAACAGACACTCTTCTAAAGTTGACTCTGTAATAATGAAATTAAAAAAAACACCGATAAAACTATTACAATTAACAAGCGATGGCACATCACTATAACACAAAGCTTCGATGGTGCGATTGTGACTGATTCGAGCTGAACCAATTAAACCGTTTTTACGCGTCCGCACATTTGAACGGGATAATATTGGGCGTGTTAACTGAGCCCGCGTGTTGCGGTATGCAGGCTAGCGGCGGGACGCAGGAATTTTTACCTCAAAGCCCCCACTATTTGTTGGATATCGATGAAGCGCCCCCGGCTCTTTGCGTGTTACGCAGATTTTGCAGATATTGGTATAGGTGTTTCACATGATATGTTTTTTGCAACATTTATTATATTCTTTTAAATACCATATAAACTTAAAGACTTTTTAGTCGTAATAGAAGGAAATTGATTCATTCGATTTAAGATATTAGCTCCCTGAACAGTCTCCAAATAGACTTTTAAAACAGAAATCACAGAAGAGCATTAAATCCGAGACACAAAGCGGTCATTGTTTGAGCCTCCGCCGCGGTTCTCTACTACAAAGTAAAACGGAGCGTTCTTTCTTTTAATTGAGTACTTGTTCAGTGGCCAATGATTGCCGCGCTTTGTTATGCAAACAAGCAACAAAAATATTAAATATACTTTATTAATAGCTTGCTATTACAACGGCTCCGAAGAAATTATAAATGTTTGGGTTAAGGTTGCAGTACTCCTTTTGACGGGCGTGAGGGTTGAAATATGATTAGTCTACCGAGAACCTATAATTGCATTGTATTGAAACATCCTGTTTTGTACTTCTGTGATTAGCACAAATATACTGAAAAATAAGTATACGACATTATTAAGTAACGGTGTAAATTAAGTAGATTACTGAATTTGGATGGCGTGATTATATCATAACATGGTTATTTTTTTTTAAATATGTCAACTGTATTAAAAACTGGATTAGCCAGTGATGCTGGGTGGGTGATTCAGCACGTAAGAGTTCATTCTCGTTTTGTGAGACCATCCTAATACAAAAGGAGGTTGGTGAGCGAAATTATTCAAAGACAGATCCCATTCGTAGAAGATACCTTCACACCCATCCCATAAATTGATATTTTGTCACACGAACTATTAGATGGATGGTAGGTTAGAAGGAGCTTGTATTGCTCGCACAGGGCGTATCAATGGATAGACGTGATCTTCTATTATCGAAATGAAACTTGCGAGAGTGCTACTAACTGCTCGCAGCCCAGTGTTATGTTACGGACTATCAGGGCATAGCATAGAAGTAGCCACAGTGCCGATCAGTGATCGAGTGCCGAAAGATATCAGTGCTGAGAATTGTCGCTGTGCAGATTCTAGTGGGTAAGAATTTATCATAAGCTTGCTTTCTTCCTAGCAAGTAAAAAAGCTTTCTAAGTATTTATGGGCCCCGTAATTAAGAACCAAAAAAATTAAATACTTATAATGGAAATATTTATTTTTACAGTTTTTTACTAATATTTTATCAGCCGTTAGAATATTTTTTCATTTACTCATGCTTTGAAATAATGAGTATATGATTTAATACAATGTGGAGGCTTCGAATTACAAAATGAAGCCTTCTAGTGGGACTGACTCTAGGATAATCATATAATTTTCCTAAAGCTCATCTTATATAAAAAGGTTATATAAAGTCGGCTACAATGTTAGTGTGGCAAAGGCTTACTTAGAACATTCCAAATCCACGAATCATACTCAATGCGCGGCGTTTTGACGCATATCAACCGTTCGAAGATTAAATGAGCGACATAATGAATTATATTCCGTGTAAAACTCGACGAACGGCGATCAGTGGAGGCGAGGAGGGAATCCAATTAAAATATGATAGTGCATATTGATTCGTAAAGCACGCGGTTCGCAGAGGCGACGATTGATTGATTCACACGGATTAAGTTAATTAATTTCAATATGCAAAAGGGATATAGTAAAATTGGTCATATCCTCATCTTTTGCAAAATGGACTTTATAAACAACGGAGAGGAATAAAAAGTAAGAGAACGATCCTCTAAATAATTCTTACCGTTGTGCGTTCGCTTAAAGAAACCTTACGCAAACATGGATCAATATGCCATATGCAAATAAAACAATCAAATGCAAATAGTCGAAAAATTTTATTATCTCTAAAATAAAGTAAACAATATTATGTTTTATAGTTATTTTCGGAAAAAACACCTAAGGCTGGCAGCAAACAAATGAATGTATAGATAATATTATTAAAAGCTTTAGTAATTACATGTTTGCGAAGCTTTAAGTCTTTGCGGTTTACCGTAAGCTATGCATTAAATTTACATATAGGTTTTGTTAAATTTTAATAAAATTTTAACGGTTATGTACTTTTAAAATGTTTTATAACAATCAGCAACTCAAACGTATTAGCGTACAGCAAGTTAACTAACTGTTACGGGTTATCTTAAAACATGATGCTTTTTTAAATTAGCCATTACGCACTTGGATCACTAATATAACATAAAATAAGAATAACTTAGCACGTGTGTTGATTAAAAGTAAAAATCTCGTGTTTTAGACGAAACTTTTAACAATCAGTTCATATCATTTCCGATAGACCACTGTTTTTTGAAGAGGCTAATAACACTTTTTTACGTCTGCATACTTATAATAATAAAAATCCATTAATTATCCAAATAATAACGACCAATACTCAAGACAAACATATAATTTCATTGCTTTATAACTTAATAAATCTTATTGGAATATATCCTTAAAAGAATTCAGTAAGGATGTTAAATGCGAACAATAAATACACAGCGAGCAACCTGATGCAGCAATCGCTCTGATTGCCTAAATACAATTTTACATACTACAGAACCTGACTGACACACTGACGTTCGATTTATTAGCCAGGCACGTATCTAGAGAATTCAAATCAATAACTCTATTTATAGTCAAATGAAAATGCACTTTGCCTGTTGCATATAAAGCAGCAAATAACCCATCCGGACTTTCATTATTTAATTTTGTCAAAATTTAATATGGCTTCAATTTCCATCGTTCCCGTGTTCCAATATAATTATGTCGGTAGGCTATGAATATTTCAGCTTAAATATATTCCTATTTTTCCTTTGAAAGCTTTATTGCTATTGCGAGAGCATTTCAATATATACTATAAAATAGACCTACATATACCTAAAATACCTAATGGATTAAAAGCACTATTATAAAAATATATCTAGAAAGAAGACGCATTTACATGCTGCCCCTTACAAATTCTATAAGTAGTAATATATTTTGGAAGATTTATGAACGCAAATATGTATATAAACTATTATCCTAATTTCAGAACGAGTTGCCATATTCTGAAGTTTAGAAGTAGTTTTTTTTTCTGAATTACTCGTAATCTAGGGGTGTTGTTCACAGAGATCATTTAACTATTAGTGGAAAGCTTTATATTTACTGTGCACATGAGATTAAAGTAAGAAAACAATTTTTAGCAATGCTTTAAAATATAAGAAAAGCCAGATAGAAGGAAATAGTAGTAAGTAAATCCACACCTTTTTTACTTACACTTCACTTTTTACTTTTCATAACAGGCGTTATACAAAAAGTATGTCGGTAGATTAAAAAAGTTAAAATATGGCGGCGATAATAAAAGAAACAAAAAGTTCTGTAGCTATTAGATATAATTCACCGGCAGCCATCGCTACCGGACGGGGGTGAAAAGTAAATAAAACGGAACGAAAAACTTTTATAATTAAGTTATTAATGGCTACAATAAATTACGGGACTTTTACTGTTACCTCCTGCTTTACATCGGTTATATATTATGTAATATTTTTCAACAATATCCGTTGCGATGTACAGTTATTGGATAATTCTTTTATAATACACTCATATAATATTGAACATACAATATAACGATTTTTAGATTATTACATATTTAGGATGACTCAATTACCACTACAATGTTGTGCAAAGATGATGAGTCTATAAGAATTTTTTTATTTTCTGTCCGTATTCCGTAGTAATTATTAATGTATTAAAAATATTCAAACTGTTACTATTACAAGAATGGGTGGGAACACTGGGCTTCATAAATTGGGTACCATTTAGCTCAATCAGGACTGTACCAAATGTATCTTATCACATACAAATAATGCTGAATATAATAAAAAGAGCAATTCCAAAAGTTTGTTATTAGGAGCGCAAAGTCGGCGTTAGGGTGCCGCAGTTTTATACGTAGGTGTAATTTCGAAAATAATCGATCCCGCACCCCAGCACATTAACGACGGCTGTTCTAAGGGGGAGTTCGTCGACCAAATTTTTATCATGCATATTTTTTAATTTTATTTCCGACCCCCCTACCGGCCCAGCGGCCAGCATGTGCCGGTATTAAATCAATACCCGCCCGAGGTGGCTTGTTATTCTATTTGCAGGAGGCGGACTGCGCTTTTTGGCGTCACTCACCTCCTGGGCACACGGACGCCGGAGACTCCGCATACTCTAATGGAACGCCGTTATGAAATCCCAACGCTACAGCTGAAAACTCGTCTCTCATATTTTGCAGCCTAATGCACGCGAATGGCTTACGCTTTTAGCTCGCAAAAACATTTTCAAGCTATCAATCTATCCGGCTCACAATCCAACGAGACTTTTACGACTCAATACTAAACTTAACAGATAGGGCCTAAGCTTATACAAATATTGTCTAAAATCGTTAAGAAATAGTAAAAAGTAAGCTGGTTTTATTTTGTGTTGCATTTGAAACGAAAAAAAGAACATGGTACAAATGTCAGGTCTGTAACACTGGTTTCGTAAGTCCATTTTTAGTTCGGTACTCGTTAAAAAAATTGCCAACTACAAAGCGTTTGAATTTAGATGCTGTCAATGTGTTCCCTTTAATTTTGCATTCTACGACTACAGCGACTAATCCAATTAAAAAGTGTTTCGTGTTCCTACGAGCTCGAATGTGTGTGTGTATGTACGATTTGAAAACCTCGAAAGAACAGAGAAATTTAAAAACAAGAATAGTTACAAATTGGTAGTGACGACGTTTTACTAAAAAAATCACAGGTTCGTATTTGCGTTTCACAGCAACGCGCACTCCCTTTTGAAAAGCAATGTTGTGTTTTTGGAGTGAAACTGTTAAAGCTGGGGCGGCCTCAGATGGCTGACACTAAGTGAAATGCATTCATACAAGTGCAACAATACCGCATCTAAACAAAATCACCACGTACCTCTTACTTCCCATCGACACATTTACCCAAACAAAATGGAGTCTTTTTATTCAATACTGTCTGTAGCATATGGTTTCGTCTGCGTAATAATTAAAAATATTTTCATTTGCGTTCTCTTCTTCATTTACATCATAAAACTTTGAAGAACAATTATTTCAAACCGATGTGGACACATCCGATACCTCATAAACTAAGGGTTTAAAAGGTTTGACGGTAATTTTTAGTAAATTGTTCATATTAATTATTTATATTATTCATATTATATATTGATTTTGAGAGGACTTTTAATTGACTATTAGATCTAACCAACATTGTAACGAATTTGTATTACACGGAATGTTATTAAAAAGTTATTTACATATTTAAAGACAGAAAGTCTAACAACAACGACGATTACATGTAATCCATTTTAATTTATTTTCAGCGTCTATGGAATAACACGACCTAAATTTTAACTGATATTAAATGACATCGAGGCCGTAGACAGTGGAAATGGGGAAGCGTGTTCGCCCAGAATACTTCTAAATCTCACATATATAACTGGCGGAACAAAGCAATACTGTCAAGATGTCACACTGTCATTGTGGGCGGTAGGTAACCAGGCAGATTTGAAAAAACCTCCCACCATCCAAAATTGATTAAAATAAAAATTATATTGAAGATACGAAAAAAAATCAAATGTAGCGGGACGGTTAAATTGACCGTCCCGCTACGAGCTCACTAAGCAGGGGTCAGCTTTTAACAAATGTACGAGCGATTACGATGATTGAGCGCCAGAAATTACGTCGCATGCTGATTACGTAGATCGTAACTAGCGGCGCGAGTTCCGCACCTTTATCTCAAGTAGGTCCAAACGAGCGGCACAATAGAAGCATCCGCCCCAAGTTCCTGCCGCGGACGTGTAAATTGCATCCACTCACACAACACGGCCGCGAACCGGGACAAGCGCAGGCCGGGAAGCTGACCGAATCATGTTAACTGACGAATACATATACGCGCGCGATTCTTTCTATGCTCGTAGTAACACATACAATTATGGTATAATCGGCGAAGGCGAAGGTGTTTATTCGCTTTGAAATTTTATTACATATGCAAATATATGAAAATTTAAAATGTTATTGACTCACTTTTAATAATTCATGATTTAATAATTAATAAAACCTTAAGAATTTCCTAATCAATTGAATATAGTTGACTAGTTTGTGATTATCATTAGTTATTGAAAATGAAGACACCCAAATTAAACTGCTGTAGAGGCCGAATTTAAAATAAAATACTTTATACAGAACACAGTTTAAAGCATTAGTAATACATGTTCAGTGCTGTCAAAATTATTACCTAATTACCGAAGGTTGGTCATGTAATAGTTACTTATAGTGACGGAATTCAAATATATATAACAAAATCATGACAAGATTAAAACTATTTGATTGCCTTGCGGTATACTCGTACGGTTAGAACGGTGCTGTTGGTAGTGAAATCACTAATGCGATGAGCGGTTTGTGGTGCTGAGCAAACATCATTACTAGCGTTTCATTGTTATCGACAGGTGTAAACACCGCTAGGCGACCGTCCTGATTGTCTCGTTAACTTTTGAATCACAACATTTAAGGAAATTTTATTTATTAATTTTGTCACAGGATTTATTGTAGAGGTCGATTAATGTTACAATAGGAAGGTAAATAATAAGATGGCACCATAGCCGCGATTCGCGACCAAGCTTATAAACACCCGCGACGTGGGCTCAAACATGCGGTGTACACTCTGTCGTAGACTACAGCACTTAGTTGTGAAGTATAATTTAAACCCCTTTTGTTTACAGTCGTATAACTAAATTAATAGTAAAGTATAAGTTAGAGTGGCAGTTTGGTCACCTTAAAATATAGGATAATCTCTTTCTCTAGACAAATAACATCCTATTTATTTTCCTTTTCTATTTAAGTATATCTAGCCAATGCTTAGTGATTAAACATATATTCTGTTTCGTTACACGTAAAAGCTTATTTAAAAAAAACTCTTAATACCTGATTATTCATAAGTAATAAACATTTAATAAACGATGTTTTATTGTAAAGTCTATAATCCCAAAAAAAACTATATAAATTACAAACTAAATACTCCGCATTGATAGTGACAACCGTGAGTAGGAAAAAAAATAAAAATACCCAGAAAGCAAGTAGGTTACGAACGTCAAGTACGGAAAAGTTTCTGAAGCTATTGAATTATGTCAAATATTTAACTAACCAAAGCGTAAACCGGTTACATTAAATGTTCAAAAAGGTTTTAATTTATTTTGCTTACTACTCTCTCTCTCTCTCATGTAACAACTCTACAAATAGTGGGTCTACGTATACATTTGAAAATATACATTTTATGCACATAATACGATAGTTTGGGAGACGGCGAGTACTAGTTATAACATATATGGTAAAAATTAATATGTAAATATTAAAACAGCATTTTTCACGTTAATACGTCTAGTTGTCAATAACTTTAGTGGTTAACGCTGCAAAAGAAAAAAAATATGGCAATGTCGATATGAAAAATGAGGACTCTTTAATATGAATTTCAACTGCAATTCTTTTAGCCATTACAGGTTATTTTGTAAAAATAACTGAGCACATAATCGCTATGTCCAATCGTAGATCGAATATTTAGTACACCGCTTGTACCTTAGAATCGTTTAAGGGAGTTCGCATGATAATAGTTAACTAGTTCGTGTCACAGGTTGATCTAATATTGTAGACTTTTTTTATCGATTCGCCCTTCTTATCAGCCGTTTCTTATTACACAATGACGCACGTTTTAGATTAAGTGAAGCGATTAATTAATACTAAATTTGTGTTTTCGGCACCTCTTACATTACAGTTAGAGAAATTTAAGAACGGGAAAAATCCATCAAGCATTACTTATGTTCCCGAAAGAAATTTGGCTCACGTTATTCTGAGAGACTCCATATTCAACATAAAGAATAAGAACACTGGATGAAAGGCAAAATAAAAAATTAGATCTGATAAAATTAATATACTAAAAAGATAGCTATTGATGAAAAGACCTGTAAAAATATGAAACTTACTTAGTCTCGATTAAAAAATAAATATCCCCACTAGCACTTTGTATCAAGCAAAGGAAAGTTGGATGCTGAGAATGGAAAAACCTTTAAGAATGTAAGTGCGTGGTTATCGAATACCTACCGAAAACTAAACTGTAGCATAATTCGTGATCATCACCAATAACGAAGACAAACTTTTAAGGTTTAATATTGACAGGATATTGCTAGTGCGCGAAAATAATTCAATATCAAGACTTTGACTTGAGTTTATTTTATTAAAAAAGATTCAAATAAATAAAAAAGAAAAGTTGAACTTCAGAAATAGTTCAAATCAAATAAAGTACTTTAAAGAACACTGCTACAGAATCTTACGAAGTTAAAGAAAGTTTTCAAGTATTGACGATAACAGTTTACATTTTTATATACAGTAAGCATTTTTAAGGTTTATACAGTTCTAATTCTCCTAATTTTGCGATTGAAATTGAAACATAAGAAATAATTGAAAAACTTATTTTCTGCATTAGGCAGAAGAAAGTATACCATGTCGTAAATTATTTAAAAACGTCATCATATTGCTAAATTAAAACCTTAACTGAAAATAAAACGAAGAAAATTAGATAGTTAAAAAAAGTGAAAAATTACATACCAAGCAAAATTTAAATGGCCGAGGGGACGTTTGACTTGCAAAATTATATTGACGTACAAAGGAAGAATCGTGTGAAAAACTGCCCGCATGTGACACACTTGATAGCTTTATGTCTTATTCAAATGTAAAGGAAATTAAAGATAGCTAGTAATAGGTAGCAAATTGATCGCATAATGGAAGGAAAACGATTGATACAATTCTAAATTAATAAGGAAACTACCTAATTTTATACTTCTTAGAAAAAATTGACAACTCTATGAAAGTTAACCGTATAAATCAGAACAAAAATAGAAAAGTAATTTTCATTGGCAAAGGTGGACACAATTATGTTCACTTATGCAGATTATTTTCTAAATTTAGTATGCCCAGGAAAATCGTGATATCCATTAATAATAGATAAGTAGGAAATACGCTAACAGAACTACTAAACATTGCGGTAAACAGTGCAAAGTTTAACCAAATACTTTAAAGATGTCTATCACGAAAAGTAAATAAAAGTAAAAACTAGGGGCGAGGTAACAAGTTGTAAACGATTGAGTGGGTGGAGACTTTAACCCATCTCTATTCAGAGTACAAAATAAAAACGAAAACGGAAGGGGATACTTTTAATGTCAGTAACGGGCAAACAAGCTGCTGAAGCTAAGTAATAAGGTTTATTTTTAATTTAAATGTAATTGAAAAAGGCACGCGATCAGTTTGCTTTAGTGGAATATTCGATATGCTTATCGATTGGGTTGACATTTCATTGTACCTTAAGATTATAAAATGTTGCAATTTTTATAACGCCTCGTGGAATGGACAAATTTGATTCCCTTCTTCTTTTTTTTTGAATCCATCTAATCATCTCAGCGCGTTGTGATTTTGACAACTCAAAAAAAATTGTCCAATAAATCAACGCGGCACCGCTGCGAAACGCATTCACCCCGTTATAAAAAGGCAATTATAATTCGACCACACGATCGTGTGAATGTTATGTGTGATCGATACTTAACTACCCTCGCAGTACCGTTCTCTGCAAACGCAGTGGAGCTGGGCTCCTTGCGCACTGGTATAAAACGCGTGCACTGCGCACGCGACCCTACTATACCAAGATGGCCGCCACCCATCAACCCTACCCGCGACATTTCACATTAATTCCGCGCCCCATTGTTCAATCGCACCCATAATAATTATATTGAGCTGCCGTTATAAAACAACTAATCTTCTGTATTCGGACCAAAGTAAACGTTTATAAGAGAATCTACGGGGCTCTGTTGTACTTTAAGTATTTATAATTAAACATTATTTTTAAAATTGTTTAACAGCTAAAAATATTTCACATACTACGTTTAAAAAAAATGTTTCTTGTGTTTTTATACATGAAGAACATTTTTTTTCAGCATTAATTAAAAGAAGCTATAGGAGCATCGACTTAATTAAATAAGGATGCAAGTCTGCCGCTGAAGATTTTCCACTAAAGTTTTGATATAGCAGAACGAGGTTCAGTAGAAGCTAGTTTACAGCGAAGCTTGAATGCATACAAATATTTCGATTGTTTCAATACATAATAATATTTACGGTAGCGAAATCGATCTTAAAATGTATTAGGTAGGTACATATTTCTAGACTAAACAAAAGTGAACAATACGTTGTCTCTTCATATCGAATTACTTTATTCAATGCGAGCTTCCTATACAATCACGTATCGAGTGATAAACTGGAGTGTATTATTCATAGAATTTATAATACGTAGAAATAACGCTGCAAAGTAACTGTAATAATTCAATAACAATAATTATTAATCTTAAATTTTTTTTTCCTATTATGATTAATTTATACTTAAATAATAACGGAAAATCAGTTCGAGGACTTAGTCTCTCAGTATATTAACTATTGCCTTTTATATTTTAGCTTAATTCCTTGTACTCTTAACAAATAACGAATATGCATAATAAAAACGAAATTTAATATTCAATCAGATAGAAAAAAAAATTCTTTCGATATCACAGTGACATTTATAACTGTTTCATATCATTAGTCAGATTTATGAAGAAGTATATTGTGATACCAATCAAAGTTTATTAAACTAGAAAGTAATTAACTCAACAACGTTTAATTAATACCTTTAATACATATTTTAGAAGTAGATCCTATAACTGCTGTAAACTAACTGAAACAATTTCTTTAAAGAAGAGTTTATAAACTTATTACTTTAAATTACTTTTATGAGTACTTCAACAAATAATCGTATTTCGTCGATTTGTAGACAATAAAGAGTAATAAATTATTCTACAGAAGAAATAATCGTGTGTAATTTAGAAATGTAATGGTTTTTCTATGAACTGTACAGAAAACTTATTTAACTCTTTACTATGAATACAGATAGATGTTTTTTTGTTTACTTTTATTTTTTTATAAAAAAGAGTAAATAAATACACGATTTACTATTAAAACCAAAATCAAACACCTTGATGAGTGCGTGAGCCGTCATTAGTAACAGAGGTCCCTTCAAGGCGTCTATAATCTCGTAATGAGCATTTCTAAATGCACCTAATTAGCAGGTTTTAAAGTCGTAAATGCCAAAGCAGTGGCAGTTCATCGAAAAATCCGCGAACCGGGCGGTGTGCCCATCTATTCTAGCGCGCACTTTCTGAATGTAAATTAGCCTCGAAAGGCTTCTGGGCTCGTATTACCTCCATAGAAGGCATTCACGCAGTGTTTCGCTAATTCACAGAATCGTCGAGAGGGCATGTTTCACACTTGCGTCAATCGGCGCGTAAGCTAAGTAAATTCATAGTGCTCCAACCGGCGGACTAATTTAATGAGAGTCCTTTTCACCGGGCTACGCCTCGAGGGCGTCACACGTTGCATTAAAATGAGATTAACGCTCAAATGTCATAATTGCGCTCCTCGGCGTGTCTCCACGGAAAGCCGCCTTCACTTCGAATCTACTTAATTAATGTTTTTTTTTAAGTTCGTTAAAAGAATAGAGGACGCCGCGTCACTTGATCATTTTTAATCTACAGTGACCTACTTTTTTTCTAATATAATTTAAAACATAACGTATACCAAGAGTTCATAACGGTTATATACTATTACAGATTAATAGGGATAGAGATCAAACGTCAACAACCCGGGAAAGTAAATACACAGCTGGTGAAATGTTCGCTTTGCCGACAACAGGAATGCGCAGAGGCGCGCCCAGCGTCAGGCACCCATCACCGCCACACTCAATACGAATCCACGATCCGTCGGGCCCCGTATAAAAGCAAACGCTCGCGGATCCTTTAGAGAGTGATACTGTTGTAGTACATTATAGTGTAACGACGCAGCAGTACAAATTATCGCCGCACCGACAACAAACGCGACACGCGACGTCAAAACATTTTTAAAGTCCCATTATCTGAAGCGAAGCACCCGGCGAGGTAAAGCTTTGCCGCCCTCAATGATCCAGCGCGGAGACCGCCTCTCCCGCCGCGCACGTACTAAAACCACAAATTAAGAGACAATTCACAGTGCAATGTATGAGTTACTTTTTCACAGAGGCGATGGCGTCGGCGTTAAAAGGCACCGGTGTACCAGCGTCGCGAGTAAATATAAAATCACAGACGTAGTTAAAATAAAGCATATTCGCACGAAGAAAATGAAAGGGGTAATTGCGGGTGGGAAAAAAGTTAGAGGCGCAAACTAAAAGGTACTGTTAGCACTAAGCCGCGGGAAGGAGGGGGATGTGGAAGCCCGCGAAACTCTAATTGCATACGTTTACTTATTAAAAAAGCATTTTATTAATAAACTTTTTAGTAGTACTTTGTAAATATTTAAAATAACACAGCACATCACTTATAGGGTTAAAAAAATGTTTTATTTACGTCATATGATTTTATAACGAAAAATCATAAAATAAAATATACTGAACTGTACACTTAAATAACATGAAAATGATAGTTCACGACATCTATTCTGAACAAAAAATACATTATGCATGAGACTAATTCCTTGTGCGTTAATGTCTCATACATATAATTTCCAACCATTAGAATAGAAACTTCTTGCACGTAAATGAAATTGTTTAAATTATGCATTATGTAATTAATAAACGTCATGGAGACCGCAAAGTTAGCGTCGTGCGAATTGCATTATCTCATTACGGCAATTAAAAACCAATTTAGACGGAGGAACAAAAAACTACTTTCGCATCAGGAGAGCGTTTAAAATAATTTGCCGAAAGTGGTACTTTAAACAAATTCGCGGGACAAATTAAGCCGTAACGTCCAGACGCGCTGGCTGGCTATATTTCTACTCGTGTTCCGTAGGTCTCAGCGGGTAAAACTATTTAAACTTGAAAATGATACAGCATTACCTGCCCTACGTCTTGCACCTAGGGGCTGTATTGAATACATGGTTAAACCTTTCCAAGCTCAGAATTGTAATAAACGGTAAAGAGTAATGAATTAGTGCCACAAAGATTCATGGAGATGTTGAAAACTAAGAATCTTAAATGAATCCATGCCTACGCTTTAATTTAGGACTGTTTGCAGGTCTTAATAATTTTAAATGTGCTTCAGCAACGCATGGCCACACGGTCTTTGCACTTATGTACTCTCTCCGGATCGCCGGATTCTTTATTTTTCCTTTATGTCATTTTTTACAATGTATTATAAAGTGAAACACATTTTATTATGTTAATTTTAAAAAACATTTAATTGTTTATAAAAAGTTTATTTATTTAAGGTGCTGAATTTTCGAGATTTTCAGTTATCTTTGTGACCTTAATGCTTTGCTCTTTAGGAAATCAGCAAATAAATATTGTTGCTGAATATGCAACTCGTTTCCTCATCACGGATGGGAACATTTGTTAGTTGTAATGATAATTTATACGCCCATAGCCTTCATATAGACTGCAGGAATCTCTCCGTGATTTGATTACTAGAGTGATTAATTATCAAATTCTAATGAAAATGCTAGTACTGTTTACACCAAAACAATGACTTTTCTATTTAATAAACTTGATTTATCAAATAATCGCTTCAATATGTACGAAGGAACTAGGAATGTAGTTTATACTGTCTACATATGCGAAGAAATTAAAATCATATGTATATTTGCATTCAACTAAAATGTATGATTGTAATATTAAATTCTAAACATGATTAACTATTAATCATAAATTATCTTCAAGTGTTAGAAAAAACCGTTATAGAAAAATATGACATGGTACAGGATGATACACGAAGTGAATTGAACGTAAAGATTTTTAGGGATCCCTAAAACTCTTACCAAATAATAACCTGCTCATTGCAAAAAATTATTAAACTTAGTGGTGGTACATCAAGCACTGTAGACTCACCACAATTCTCATTACACCGTAAAGTACATACCTGGAAATAAAAAAGAAAATTGTTAGCGATATTAATATAATTTAAATATCATTCCTTTAATAATACTAATTATTCAACAGCATGTGCTGATGTAACATATATATTCAATATTAAAATAAATAAATAAAATCATCATACTTAGTCAGTATAATAAAATAGGGAATAAAATAACTTCGATAAGGACGTTATATGAAATCAATTTTGCTGGAATAATTTCTAGGCAATCTAAAATATGTACAAGATATCAGTTGCAATATGCTAAATTCAAGAATTGATTAAAAAAAGAAGACGTAAGTCTTATAGTTTTTTACCTTTAACTGCTTCCGTGGTGAAGTGGTTTACTCCCTGGAATTGTTAGGCGTGGGTCCCAAGTTTAATTCTCAGGCCACAGGAGTAGTGGTATATGGATGGTGGGAAGATTTATCGAACCCGTCTGGCTACCCACCACCCACAATATTAATCTGCTGTCATAACAGCATTGCTGTGTTCCGGCAATCATACGTGTGAGAACCAGAAGTATTCTGAACGGACATGCTTCGCCATCTACGGCTCCATTTTTACTTAACATTAGGTGTGAAATCGAGGTTGTACTAGCCCATAACCGTTAATTTTTTTTCTTAAAACACCGTTGTAAAAATAATATGATTGTACCATACTCAATGCTTAATATATATAAGTTACTCAATGGTTGAATATTTTGTCAACAGAAAAAATTATTTATTTCGTCACGGCGAAGTTTCTTCTATATGTGGAAAGAAAAGAAAAATATACATGGTAAGAATGGGCTTCGCGTGGAATTACATTATTAATTCTATGGTATATAAATTATGTATTAACTATTATTATTATTAACCTTTAATTAAATAAACTTCGTAACATTCACATCAAAAAAATTAATCGGCCCGTCTGGTTGTCCGAACGCGATGTCCGGTGAGATCACTTGATCAATTGATCTTAATTTAATTTGAACGGAAACTAAAAAACGGTCCGTAAATGAACCAAATTATAACGACGAGAAGATCCATTGGATATGTGTGAGCGATGAATACATAAAAATGTTAATGATAAATTATTTACGTAGTTCACTTATAATTAGTTTAATATAAAAATCGATTTAATTGAACAGGAACAGTTATTAACTTCACTTTATACGTTAATGTTAATTTTCATAGCCCTATGAGTAATCCTATAATTACATGTAACCGATATCATTAACAACAAAGAAATAATAATATAAAAAAAATAATAAACATCAATATCGGCGAATAGTCGAGGAGAATGTGAATAAATAAATACATTTGGTAGGTATGTGGTTAACAAAAAAATGTATATAATGAATAAATTACATTAAACAAGCGCCACGCAAGGGTTAGAGACATAACCCCCATGTCTGATATATATTATACAGCATATGAGGTAACTCGTTGACAACGGTATTAGATATAGCATACGACTTTTTTGCCAGCCAATCGCAACGAAGCTCGCGGTTCTATCGGTTGAGAGCCATCTAAATGCTGTAGGTGCTTAACATATAATAAGGCGTTCGTTGCAAGCAGCCACGCGTCATAATTTTTGAACGTTACGTATTCATTGTAGTTCATTTCGTAAAATATGTCCTCCTCCCGGTGAGGGTCGCCGCACGCCGAGATGGCCCCAGCCTCTATGTAATTAGACCAATTTAAATCTTAATTAATATTAATTGTCGGACGTCGGAGCGAATCCGACGTAATATAAAAGTTGCCAGAGAAAACGACACAAATGAATTGAAATAATATAATGCTAAATGAATTCTTAAGAAAAAAAAATATATAAAAAATCGTTGCTCGTTTATATCACTAGTTCTTCTCACTCATATCCAAAATGCATTCATTAAATTGTTCCGAATTCATTCAATGAAAATTCCGGAAAGTAGGATGTAAGGAGTCTTTTATTAATTAGTCTATTAAATAACTTGCCAATTTCAAAGATAACGAGTACAAAAACAGTGGAAGCGGATATAACATACCGTAGTGCATTGAGGTCGTCTGAAAGTACACGTAATTTTCGTGCGCGTCAAAGGGCTTACTGAATTTTCGCTGAAATCACGTGGCCATCCCAACAACGGACTCACAAGCTGTAAAGCTTTTATTTATATTTTTGCATCGCAATTAAAAATCTTTACAAATTTTCACAGTATCAAACGAATAGTATTTACAAATTAAAATGGAACGTGCCACCTTGACAACGTTAAATGATGTGCACATAACCTTTACGATTCAAAGTTAGCGTTATACATGTTGGACCTCACAGACAAATAGACTCTTAAAAAACATATCTTCAAATTATAGATCTACCGAAATATGTTTAAAATCTAAACATAATTTTGCGGGAAAAAATCAAAAAGTAGGAATTCATAGGGCAAAGCTAGCTTTTATTATATAAGGGCGTCAAAAGCCGTTAAAAATGCAGGAATTTAGAGCGGAGTCTAGGCGAGGCGCGGCTTCTTTGAGACTGAAGCACACTCCGCGTCACGCGCCGCGGAAACGACTTTGTTCTCGGACTTTTTTCCCCGGCTGTACAGCCGTACAGTAAAATAATATGCGCCTCTGTACACGCCGGCCCATTGTTGCTGCTTCAATATAAAATGATGCCCCGTAAGTTCTCTTAATGCGGATGTTAACATTTATTATTCTATTAGATTACTTAGTGGTTTTAATGACACCGTGCCTTCTTGTCTCTAGTCAAGTTTTACTCTGGATGCATGATGAAGTGTGTAAATTTGTCGATTTTATTACGTTACGGACTTTAGTTTTACGGACAGTTGATGTAAATTAAACATGACAGTAAGTTGAATTAACGTTAGAAATTAACACATTCTGTTCTTTATGAAAAGCTTAATTTGGGTCATCAAAAAAATGTTTCAATTA
Source organism: Pharmacophagus antenor (assembly GCA_018245475.1). Taxonomy (NCBI): domain Eukaryota; kingdom Metazoa; phylum Arthropoda; class Insecta; order Lepidoptera; family Papilionidae; genus Pharmacophagus; species Pharmacophagus antenor. The sequence continues at coordinate 34,722 of DWQX01000228.1, read as the reverse complement.
AACGACTTCCATCTTTGCCATAGTCATTAAATATTTTTAATGTAGCAAAATGTTCTTAATTTGTTCGTACATGTCATAAAATTATCATATAATAACCGTAATTGAAGTCTTAATTGCGGCAAACCATTTAATTATAAGACATAAAATTAAAACGGAACTAAGAAAATGCAATACATATATATTTCAATTTTTTTTTATAAAAAAACAATGATTAATTAAACGTAAATACAAATAAAATATTAAAATCAAGTGCTATACAATTTTACATCAAATCTTTTAACAAATAGGAATAGAAACGTCTTGCATGTACCAGTGAAGCTGATTGTACAATTACGAGGTGTGCTCCAAGCATTGCATGCTAATATATACTATAAACGATTGGCACAGTGTCCAAAATCCGAATATGGTCAGTTTCGACCACCGTATACACGAATAATTTATTTTTATTTAGCCATAAATATTAATGAGATAATCCCGCATAATGCAAATGCCGTCTGCGATGTTGGAGAATGAATATAATATTGTAAGGTTTTTGGCGTTTTATTTTTCTATTTAGAAGCACCCACCTTTTGTCTTTATAGTACCTAACAGCACCAACAGATGGCAGGTCAACACAATTCGTATTAAGTACAAACATAAAAGATATTTATATCATGTCGCAATTAACATATCTGTTATATTATCGATTATATAGCATTCATAATTATGCATGATGTAATAAAACAATAAATACACATTAATTTAATTTAACGAAATATTACAAAAAAAAAATTATGTTTCGTGACCTTAATTTTTTACATTAAAAAATGCAATATGGATTTAGAATCTGTTTCCCACATGAATTATTACGTTATATTAGAGCTAGCACGACGTATTACAATACATTACACACACAAAATACGATGAGCTGAAGAACCAGCGACAATAAATCGCAGATGATAATATGAATATTTGAATTCGACGATCTCGCGTTTAAAAATTTTACAATATATCAGTTACGTCTACGGAACGAGACGCCCGTGATCGTTTTCAATTGAGAACATCAGTTATATTAGTTTTTATTGACTGCACCTGTATCATGAGTCTACTATGTGGAATAAATTTGAATGCACTTTTTGAGATGTAAGTCGCAATAAAAACGAGATTAACGCACACTTTCGATTTCAAATTCGAAAGAACGAAGATTAAAATTACAAACGCCGTAGAACTAAGACGAAAAGAACAAAGTAAATTTATAAGAGGGACTAAGGTAGACAATTTATAAATTAAAAATCATCTCGAAATATGATTTCAAATTCTGAAGGAACACTTTGTAATAATGTAAAGAGAAACGTCGTATACTTCACAATGAAAAATTATTATAGGCAAAATAGCTATAACTACTAGCTTTTTTGTCTATATCAACTTAAACACAATACGCTTGGTTTTATTATAACACACAGGGTTTAAAAAATTAGTAATACTATTTCCATATTTGTTTCACCAACATTTATTTTGAACACGAACTTTTAAGGTAAATATTATATAATTATTAATAATACCAATATGCTTGTTTATCAGTTATTTAAAACTTTTATGATCTGTGGCGATAAAATAACATAAATAGATGTGATGAATACAAGATGTTATGACTAAAGCATGATTACAGTTAACATAAATAATTATCTTAATAAGCCACAGATTGATGGGAAATTAAATATATGACACTATCTGTTGGCTCAAAATGTAATACTTACATGTTTGTATCACCTTTTCCTAACGATATATTTATATCATTTCCTCACTTCGGAACGAAAAGCAGAATCATTAATAATGCAAAGAACCTTAGCCGGCTGAAGACGTTGTCAGAAGATTTTATCCAATTCAGTTTTATAGAGAAAATAGGTAACAAAATGTTTGGTAGTATTACATGTGCATACGCCCTACATGCTATTTCGAAATCTTAACCATGTTTTTACATTAATTTTGGTTAGAGAAACAAAAAGAAAAAATGTTCTAATATTAATAATAACATAACGTTGTCCATTGTCGAATATGATATTAAAATGAGATCGTACTTAATGTTTTGAGAAATTGAATTCAACATAATTCATAGAAATAAAATATATACAATATATTTGTAAATATGTTTATAATATAGTAGAAATAAGCAAATATAAATAGATAGGGCACGATCAAATTCAAAGTTTATTGAATTTGTTTTTTATTGGAGCTGACAAATTAGTGGATGCAGCGGAAAAGGCAGTCGCTACGCTCCGAGTCAGAGCGGCACTACATCGCGCGCCCGTCGACAGATGTAATTTTTTTTGTCACGGTAACGGAACGGCACCCGTACGGTGAGATGATGCGTCAATAACCCCGCAGACGGCTACTGTGTTTAGTACAGTTATGACGTAATCCTCGAAATGTAAATAAATAGATTGAACATTGCATTTGTAACATAATTTTCAACAGCCTGTGACAATCTTCTATTAGATACAGGGCTCTTAATTGGATCTATATACTCACTTAACACATTATCCAACGGTGACGAAAAAAAAATTCTCTCATCTGGTGTTTTTCTCGATAAATTCTTTACCGCACAGGTTTTTTTTTTATTTAAAATTGAATGTGTGTCGAGTCATAGAACTGAATAATGGTCTGAAAGTTTGTCTCTCAATAGGCATCAGCTACAAAAGTCAGAATATCGGGCTAATTGTGGGCGAGAGGCGAAGACTAAAAGCCTAAAAATCGGCTACCGGTCGAGAAAGAGTTTATAATACCAGCCGCTTTGTATTTTTATTCAGCAAAGAATCCTTGTATGGAACAGGACAAGTTAATTATTATAAATTATTTACTAAATCTATTTTTAAATTAATTATAGATTACTAAAAATCCCGCAAACTAAGGTATGTATACAGTCGTCTAATGATTTTAAACAGTAAAACATTTTGTTAAAAATATAAAATTTTTAATCGCATAATACGTTCTTAAGTGCTTAACGGGTCTAATGTGTCGACGTTCGCACGGCATACGTGTTTTAATTATAACAATTAAAAATTTAAATCGTGAATAAAATGCTGCCGCTGAATGTGAAAGACGGCGAAACTGGCACGCGTTCGATACGGCGTAATGAGTAGCGAGGAAATTGCGGCAAAACGCACGTGGACACGCGGAAAGTAAACACTACGCAACCGAGGAAACTCTTGACACGTAAACAATGTCCTAAGCGAGACTAAGTGCAGCGTTAATTATTAGTTTAAGTATTCATAAAAACGTTCCCTTTTACGTTCGAGCCGGAAGACGGCAAAAACTTTTGTACCAAACCACAATGCGAGACAAGGCATTTTAGGCCTAAGGGTATTCGCCTTAAACTTACAATTGCACGTATGATTGGAGCAGATGGTCCGGCCGGGTCGCCGACTGTACCTGTCGGCCGGCAGCTGGTACTAAGGCACGCAACACACCCTCGGCTACATCGGCTTTACTCAAAGAATGTACTCGTTTCCTTATCAATAACAACGTGTCAAGTGAATTGTTTAAGCGCAAAAGCTTAAACTTACTAATTTACCATTACATTAAATTTATTTTAAACCAGACATTTTTTTACCTACTGAAAACTAGGGTAGCTTCATTTAATTTGCGCATAATCTAAACTTTTTAATTTTAATTTCCTAATATCTCATCATAATATGATTTTAACAGTAGTTTTTATTACCTGCGATGTATTTTAAAGACATCCAGATAAGATAAGAAAAACATTATATTTTTGAAAAAGAAGCAATGTTCACTATTTCAATTAATTAATACGCATATTAACTGTTAATATTTTTTTTATTGAAACAGTTTGTCAAGAAAAAGTATAAGGGTCTATGCAATGATTTTTCCCTTAATACTCCAAAAAAAAAATGTCGCAAGTGCACCCACAGCCTTACAACTGTGTCCTTCAGCTTTATTATAAAAAAATTACATTGGAAACCGAGTACCGCATCGTACATCGGTCATCTTGTCATAGTTTGGTCGCACTAAATGGATGAAATTGAATACATAATTTCGTTTACGTATTAAAGTGGAATGATTTTTCTATTGTAATCGTAATCATATTTCGTGAAACATCTGAAATTATAAAGTGTAAAATGTAAAGCTTTACTAAAAATTACACAAATTTCTTGTGAAATTAATCGTTTAATTAATAGAACGTAACACATTTACTACGAGAGTGATTACTTTTTGTAAGTCATTCTATTTTAGCTCTTTATGTTGATATCACCTTGAGACAAACTATGCTACGATATAACACAACAATGCTGTATATTTATACATATATATATATTTATATATATATACATCCAAGCTCTTGTTTCTAAATCTGTACACACATCCTTGACATTTCCTTATGTTATATTCTTATATTCCTTATGTTATTTATATTGGGTAAACCAATATAAGTAACATAAGGGCGTTAGTTTTGTGGTTGCGGCGTATCTCTATTCAATATCTCTACATAATAGTTTGATAATTACACCACTTTTGTTATACAGTCGGACCCTACTCCATAACGCTAGCGAAATATTCCAATTCTGTTGTACTTGTTTACGATGAGGGCACGGTCCGGCAGGCTCATGCGCACGAACAGCAAGCGTGTCATTAACGGCGCATCGAAAATAAATATTGTTATTAAAAATGGTTATACGCCAGCTATTTATTGATACAATTTTAAACTTAAGATGTCATGCGAATGACGTTTGTTTAACTTGCACTAATGTTAACATCCTTGCTTTTAAATTATATTTAAGTTCGTATTATTTAATTAAATTTGGTAAATTTGAAAATTTTATATTATCAGTGTGATTATTGGCTGAGTCAGTAATATTATTTATTTTGTGAGACTTTGTGCATGAGTAAGGTTGTTGTAATTATTTTAAAAGTGGGGAAGCAGCCATATATTATGTGAGAGAACGAGGATAGTGTAGTAATGGGTTTTGTTCCAAAGGTTTGTCAGTAAATTTGAAAGTATACGAGTAAATAAATTTATTTGTTTGAATCAAAGACATTTGCTAAGTCGGTTATTCTTCGTGCTATTTAAAGCTCCATCATACTTTTCCGCTTTAAATACGATAATCCCTTTTTCAAATATGAAACAAAAATGAAAGCGGTTATCTACAATAGAAGATATGAATACACTCTGTTACCATTTTGATATTTTATTTATTAAAAATCTGCCGCGTCAGTAAAACAATATAGTAGTTTTATTAAAAATAATGTATGACTCTGGTTAAGATTCGAATAATGTAAGAATACAATGATTCTATTTGTAATACATAATATAATAGATACCTGCAAAGGCGAATGAGACACAGGGAGTTTACTTTATTTGTGATAGTAATTTTAATTCAACAATAAACAATAAAATGAGAATAAGAAACACTTCATGCAAATAAACCAGTCTTGTTTAAAATATCATGCAATAAATTAATATATTATAAAAAAATATACTTATACTCTATTATTTATAAAACGTGTATCATAAATCATTACATCGGACAATAATGAAGTGATATAGAAATGAACATGCTGATGCGAAGATACGTGTAATGATGTCTTATCACTAATAGTTGACTTTTATTAGTTGAACAGACGGCTATAGACGTACTTTAGTTTCACTATAATTTCAACAATTCCTACATTAGTTTAAAATCATAAATGACACCGACTACCTGTAGTAAAATAATGCAATGAAATGAAATGAAATTAAACGATGAAAAAAATTCTATTATAGATACAAAGAATAAAAAGTAAAGAAAATTTATTAGAGATAGGATTCCATAATTACTATAAAACAAAAGAACATTGTAAGAACTGAGAGAAATATGGTTGATAAATAATATCTTATAACCAGACAGAGTGAGAACGAACACAAAACATTTAACTTTAACACACTGTATCAAACTTAACAAGTGAACAAAAACTTTTAAAATGTTCTCTTATTAATACTATCAATCCCAAGAAACAGCGTTTCTCCCCGTTCCGGACTTCACAATAAAGCAACTGTAACTAATAATTATAATAACGCGTTGTATTAGATACAATGTTAATTAGTCCATTGTTCAACATAGTGAATAGATATCGGGTTATATTGTAAGAAATCGAACAGATCCATTACAAAAAGTCGTGACGCACACAGGCGCGGCGCACGGTCGCATACGCACACATACAGCGCGAAACAATGTTACGGGCGTCGGGAAGGTCGTGTGGCTATTAATAAAGTGAAATAAAAATATAATTATAATTATTTGGCGGCAATCGGCGGGGCTCCGTATCGATGGCTGCGATGAGGGGAACAATAAAATATACTTTATTAGAAACGACTTGGACGGCGTGCAGTCGGCCGGCGGACGTTGACCCCGCGCATTGGTACACTCGCATCTATCGATCATATTTCGCGGACGGATACGACGCGGCCGCGGCGCGGGATTGCCTCCTAAAGACTTAAATACTACGGGACAAACAGAACGTATGAGACTCGCTTATCGCGACAAATTTATTAACCAAATTTTAATTTCACCATCCAATAAAGAATTACATTTATTTTTACTCGCCTATTCTAAAATAGTATTTTTGTACTTTAATAAGCCATTTTCATATTCCATATGAGAAATTCAACAACAAGAAACTGAAACCGTTTGTGTATTTTCATGGAACGTTTTATTCAATAGTTAAATAAAGCCCGCTATTCGCATACTCCAATTCAGACGGTCTATTATTATAAATCCTAACTCGTCCGACAACTTTCTCTTAGACTGTATTCCCAAATTATCCCTTTCGAAACCCAGTCTGCTATTACTAAACTGATACACTTCTTCAGACATTCAACGATTTTAACAAATTTTAAGTATAGTAGCACATGTAATACCAAGCTTTCTATATTTTAATTTTGTCATTTATGAGTAGCTAACTTAATTCATGTCTTGTTTTTCGCAGATAATGAATTATATGACAGCTTATTAAATGTTGACATAAAACAGAAGTTTAAACTTAAGAATTTAAAATAAATAGTGATAAGATGTAAAATAATGCAATAGGTAAAACATGTAATAGAGTTAAGGAAATAGATAAGAATGATAAAAGACGGGAAGGGGTTCAATCACGGACACTCTAATGTATGGACTAAACAGAAAGTGATAGAATAAGAAATGTAGTAGTATAAGATAGAAATAAATATTAATTAACATTAAGAAAAATGTTAAAAATACTAAAATAAATAAAATAAAAATAGTAGGTAGGCACTATATAAAAACAATAGAGATAGAGCAGAATATAATAATAAAAAAAAACCTAAGAATTTATATTTCATCAGTACAAGACGGCAAAAGCAAACGCGCCTATACGAAATACCTGTATTTTAAAATTGTAAGTGCACACGCAACAATATGATATGTGGAGGGAATGATTTACCCTTAATCCGTCTGCATTGATTTTTTTAATATTCTAATAGAGATCTATAGATCTTTTAATAGTAGCGAACACGACACGACGAGAGTTAATCGTAAACTTTTAAAGCTTCTCTGTATTTTGCGCAACGATTGTACGCCCGAACACTGTAGCAGTTAAAAACTGGTGCGATACTTGCACTCGTACCTTTGTATTAATTATACTACTATGAATTCGAAATTTGCGTACGCCTCCGCGTGTTATCGTTTCATATTACTTATTTTTATTTTAAATAAAACGTAAACCGTATTATCATTTGTTTATATCATAATATTGAGCCAGTGCCCGGCGGCTTTCTAAAACGATAAATGCACTTTTGTCTTTGATCTTCTTTCAGAATAAATACTCGAAGCGATTTATTAATCGGTATTCTTTACTCCATCAGTAAAAGTTCAACACGGTTTATAAATGTGAAACTCTTTGACATTTTTATGGATCTTAAATATTTGGTATTATTTAAATGCCCACTTGTTAAATACAAATAAAATATAAATAAATAAATATAAATAAAAACCCATAACAGGTTACACTAGTAGATATCAAACAATATAATATTTAATTCGTTACGTCTGCCTAATCTATAATTTTGATCATGTTTCATTTAAAATATGTAATGAACGTATTAGCACATCCCTGTACAAGATAACACACGTATTTATAAGTTTAATCAAGCAACATAATAGTTGGCCAGTGGCTCAAGGTGGGTTAAACAGGGGAAAGGCTCTTTAGGATTCCAGTTAAGTTGCTACGCCTTGATCGAGCGGATGCAGATTAATTTTATTTTCATTCAATAATACTTAGTGATACCCGATGCGTTCAAACGTGTTTTTGTAATATAGGCAATTTCTTTAAGCGTATGATGACCTTTGCGGCGCAGGATTCTGTAACTTTGATATGAATCATCTTGTATATAACTAAAATGAGTCCAAATTCGTTATTGTTTTATGAATTTGAAAATAGAAAGCTACAATAAATATTCGCAGTTTTAATCTATTGTATCTCTTAATTTGAAGACTCAAGTTGTATAACGCCAGGCCAATAATAATAAAAAAATATATACGTTTTAATGTTGGACATCTGTCAAATGTAAAAAATCTTTCTCTGTTGTAAAAAGAAAAATAAACCCAATACACAAATTTGAAGACATTTTATATCAAGAAAATCCGAAGCCATCTAAAGTCTACAACGTTAAAATACTCACTTTGTTTCATGCCTAAACAAGAAAAAATGGCGACCGTGACAGGACCGAGATTATTTCCGGAGAAAATCGGCGCAGGCGGCTCAACGAATCAGCTAAAGATACCTGCCCTCCTTGCTCCTTTCCATCCTCTCCGAGTCTTCTTTTGTGTAAATTATTCATTATTTCTGTAATTCCAGAAAATTGAGACCGAAAACAAAAAATCCAAGCTTCGTTCATGTGTTTGACCGCTGCACACGTGGCTTGCTTTGATGCTTCCACACCGACTTCACTAGTTCTTCTTGTTACGAGGGCGTAAGCTTTTCCATCAATTTTTTTCCTTTGTCAGTACCATTTCATCGTTGACAGACTTCTAACAAAATCCCAAAATCCATTCTAAAAAAATTACATACTTAATAACTTTTCATTATGTCTGAGGAAAAACTAACAAAGCTTATTGGCCAGTGGAGCCTCAATAAAGGGCAGAATAACTAAATTCAAAAACTATCTAGACAGAATCTCTCAATTGCCAGAACTGTCAGATGCTGAGGTAACTGAATTAACTTTAAAGCGCACGTCTACTGAAATTCTATCAACGAAGTTTGATTCACTACAAACTGAGATCGAGGTACAACAACCAAGCTCCACATGACGAAAATGGCCTAGAGCCGGTCCCGCTAATTCTGACTTTAAGCTGGGTTTTAAATTACCACAAATAGAAATATTTAAATTTAACGACTCATGTTTCTGGTGGTTAGAATTTCGTGACACCTTTTTAACTTGATACATAAAAACGAGCGCATAAATGATATACATAAGTTTCATTATTTGCTATCTTATCTTGAGGGAGACGCCGCACGTGTTGTTTCTAACCTAGAAGTTTCTTCTGCCAATTATGCTGAAGCTTCGAATTTGCATCTTAAACACTATGATAACAAAAAGGTTCTTATTCATCACCAGATTGGGTCATCATACAACATTCAGCGTATCACACGAGAGTCAGAAAATTCTTTACGCTTTTTAGTGGATCATGTAAGCTCTAAATTATCAATTAAAGAGATATTAATGCTTGGTCCAAATGTCCAGGATTCTCTTTTCTTCATATTGATTCGAGCGCGACTACATAAATTCATCTTGACCGGCTACATTGCTAAAATGTATCGTCAGGTAGAGGAACATAATGATGACTGTGACCTTCAATCGATCTTATGGAGAGAAGAAGCATCTCTACCAATCAGAACGATGCGTTTAGAAACTGCCCCTACGGTACTGCATGTGCCAGCTTCCTCACTACATGCATTACAGTGTACATATGGTGCTTGTGTTTACATGAGGTCAATAAGTGAAAATAATGAGGTAAATGTTAGCTAGCTTTGTCCTAAATCTAAAGTGGCGCCACTTAAACCCACTACCATACCTTGCTTGGAGCTCTGCGTAGCCCTATTAGCTGTTAGGTTATGCAAAGGTATCCTTGATTCTATCAATTTATATCCAGATCAAAATGTTCATTGGTGTGTCTCAAGCATGGTAATGTGCTGGATTAACACCAATCCTAGAGACTTAAAAACCTTTGTTGCCAATAGAGTTGAACAATTATTAGAATTGACAAATGTAAATGCTTGGAGATATGTTCCAACGGATTTAAATCCTGTTGTTTTGATTTCCAGTGGTTTAAATGTTAAACAACTAGCTTCAAGTGATCTGTGCTGGTCAAGTTCATCATATTTATATGAAACTGAGTCTCATTGGTCTACACTTCAAAATAAACACTGCATTGACTTACCTAAAATTAAATCCAATCCGGTGATTTCTCCTGAAATTCCACTCTTAGATTTTACAAGATTCTCAAATTTAAATATAATGCAACGTGCTTTTGCAATTTTTTGTTTTCTTAAAAACAATCTCTTAGTACTGAGCATTTTCAATTAAAAATAATAAGCCTTTAAGGTCAAAGTCAAACATAGTTTCTTTGTCACCATTTGCTGACACGAAAACTAAACTAAAGAGTGGGTAAAAGTCTGAGTAAATTTGATTAAAGTTTTGAAAAATGTCATTCCATTCTTTTTGACTCTTCCCATCATCTTACTAAACTTTTATTTGACCGTGAACATTTGCGTGGTATGCACTCAGGTCCACAATAATTATAAGCTACAATAAGAAAGTTTGTTAGGCCAATAAATGGTAGAAGATCTAAAGTCTACAACATCAAAATACTCAATTTCTTGCCTAAGCATATATATACATATACATATATGGTACTTCATATATTATAGAAAATGGTGTCAGTGTGTTAACATTACTATAAGCCGCACTAGGCCAAGTTTTCTAAGTAATATACAGTAAATTGAAAAACTATTCGCGAGGTAAAATTTTCTCGTCAAAAGTCGTCGCAACTATGTAGGATAAATTTATTACTCTATATATTTATGTGAAGTCATCAAACCATGTTAGCACTGCATAATGCTATTATTAGACTTAATTTTTTATAATATACGGTAACATTTACCGTAATAAGAAACTTTGTAGCTGTACCTTTGTTTAATGATATCGCTTTTCAGAGACTACAACAATATGTAAAATAATTGAATTTATGTGAAGATATATAAAAATTAGCCATGGAATTTTGAAAAACTTTTAGATATTAAAATGTAAAATTATGTTTTAATATCCAAACCCAAAAACGAACAAAAAACTACCTTTGTCGGGATTTTGATTTCATAATTTTCATAGTTTTTTATTTGTGTCCTATAAAAATCGTTGGCCTAAAATGACAGTGTTATAATTCTTACTGGTAGGACTTAGTTTTTTTGCTGTTCTACCTTTCACGGATATGTATAGGTCTATATAAAATTATTCTTGCGTTCTTTATATCTTAACTGGCACGGTATAATTTTTTCTTTTGGTTTTATTTACAAATGCAGATAAGAAAATTGCTTTTTGAACTAAACCTTATCGTAGTGTTAGGCCGAAATACTAGTCTACAATAAATATAATATATATTCAGTCAATATTGGCGTCAAATTTTTTTTAAGTCTTGGAATGATTAAGTTGTTTTGGATTAAACAGATGTTATCAACCGATACTAATATAAATATCTGAATAGACTCACAACAATAGTATATATTATAGAAAAAATAGATTCAAAATTATATAAGCAATAGAAAATTCTACATCTATTAACTATATTAACATTATAGATACCTCACATATTATTGAAATGTCAGAACAGTAAGGTTGTAATAGCTCTATGGTTTTTTAATATATACCTCGTTCATTAATGTTAAATGCTTTCAGTTATTTTTCAAATTAGTATCATATTACACATTTAATAACTATCATAGATAATAATTTTCAATAAAGCTATATCTAGTGGTGAAATGACTAATGATTTTAATGAAAATCTGTGTGATCATGTTACTGTCAAACTGCAAAATTGTGAAAATATTTATACCCAGGTTTTACTTCATATTGCAGGTTCTGTAGGTTTGGATGGTGTCCTAAATGCAGGGGAGGAGGTATTCGAAGAATTTACTGTCGAAATTCGACTTTTTTAGATCATTCTGGGAGACAAGCATAACGCATAGATTATTAAATAATAAAATCTTAAATTTAAAACTTCGGATATTCCTGCACAGTTTTCTGTAGTACAATAAAAAGAAAGTTTAAAAATAACTCGAATTTTTTTTTTTAATTATACAGATAACCTCCTGTTTATGTATGGAGTACATTCAATACGAAATATTGATGCAACTATCGTTGTCCGTCTGGCATTCCATTATATTAGTAACAATCAGAGATAAGTGATACAACTTTGTTTATTGAACGACGACTGCGAAAGTTAATGGAAAGTAACTGAAGGTCAAGGACAGGGGCGTTGTACCAAAATCATACACACTATTTATCAGTACGTTCGCACGCAATGTTTCTATTTAGAGTTTACGAGATAGTAGAGAGAGAACTAACATTATGTTGCTCTATCTTGTAAGCTATAAATCAGTAGATAATGTAATTAGCTTTTAACTTCTACTTAATGTAATAACAAGGTCGATATATCCTATGGCGATATCCTCTTTTAATAACAATTAAGTATTTCAAGTGATAACTATATTAATGCATTGTTTTCCGTGTCTACTTTATGTGCAGAAATGTCAACAGAACTATTGCTATTTCCTTGAAAAAAAAATGATTGTTATACCTCCATCATTTTCTGAAATTTTTGATTATTGATAACAAGGTTTTAAAAAATGTACTACAAATGTAGGGTAACGGCATGCAAATCTATCTTGCGGGTCACAAGTTCTCAGGCAACAAACTTGGATTTTTTTCAGGTTAACTACAGCAAACAAAATATATTTTATGTTTAGAGAAAAGAATTGAGTTATGACATTTTATTAGACACCAATAATAAGTTATCGTGTTATTAAAACAAACGTTACCTAAATCTTTGTGTTTTCACAAAGTAACTTAAGCTTTAATTTTTTAATTTCGTTATCACAGTGAATACTGCAGTGCTTACTTAACTTTAAGTGTATATCTCTAATACAGCCTATTAAGAGGATATTATACACCTACTTCTTTACTATTGGCAACTTTATTTTTTTATCAAATTTATGCATCGACACATCCATCTCTACTCAAACCTAAGAGGATGACAAAGAACTTCCATATTAAAACCGCCTCATGAAAGCTACATTAATTAAAATTGCTAAATAAATTAATAAATATAAGCGTTCCTGAACTAAACACATTAAACAATTAAAAACTTCTCACTTTCCCACCTTAATATAATCGGAGTACCAGACACCATTAATTGATCGTATTGTATTAGACTAACTTTATATTAAACTGTTTCCTTAGCCCGGATGGTAATAAATGACAATTCGAATTTGTTGCCAGCAATTTTATATAGTTTAATTTGCAACTTTATCACTTTGTAATACAATGTAAATTAACACGCAACGATTTGAACCTTTGCAATCTTGTATCGATACAAGCATTAGCCAACACGTATAAACGTTTAAAATCGAACAACTGATGTTTAAAGAATAACGAGCTTTATTACCATAGCACTAAAGATAAATAATTATGAACACAAAAACCGCTCATTACTAAGGTGTTCCATTAGGCAGAGGTGCGGTACACATTACAGGAAATTCATTTAAAATATTACAACTGTCTGATTTTTTTCATTTTTCAATGAATAACTATAACAAAATCAGTGGTCAGAGCGAAAGTTTTAAATGTGTTATAATATTCGCCATAACTACGAATTAATTGCAATATTTGATCTCGTCTTGATTGTCACTTTATAACTTAAATATTTATTAATGCAATTAAAACTGATCATATCAGACAGTAATGAAAAGGTAACACGTTGCGACAGAATTTACACTCTCGCAAAATATCATTAATATTTATAAGTAATTTGCATATTTAAGAAAGGTGTTTTAATATATCAAAAACTATAATACTAGTTTCCACATCAGAATTAGAAATTCATAAATGGCACATTATTTTTACAAAGATTATTATACTTTGTGCATACCATAGAAATTAAAAAATAACGATCCTAAGAGCAGGAAAATGAAAAAAAAATTGAGGTTGCACTTATTCTTGGAATCTGTTTAGAGATTGTGTATTTTATTTTATATATGTAAGACTGTACAACTTTTTGTTAAAAAATAACTTGTGCATGACGCTAAATAAAAGTTATTTTAATCATAGAGTCGGTCTAGATGGATAACAACATAGGTAGAGAAAATATTGTTCACATTATATCATTAAATATTCAATTATGACAAAGATCAAATTAATGTTGCTTAAAATATTATATTTTAATAATGCAATTTAGATTCAAATGAAATTAGCGGTCAGGTAAAATTAACCCTTGTTTATCTATGCAATTTATACATTCTTATTAAATTCAAAGTCCTAGCGGACTGATTGACCTATATATCAACGTACAGCCTAAATCGCTGTTCTTGCATACGGAAATTAAATTCAATATTATATAAAAAAAAATACGGAGCCCAGAGATGCGCGCGAGTGACGGCTAGCGTATGATATAAAAACACCGAACACCAAGATACAAATAGCAATCTTGTATAATTAAAGTCGCGTACACGGATGTGTACATTTTTTTTTTTATTTTTCATGTCAACAGATCCGGAGCGATTGCGGCCGTGTGGAACGGTCCCAACTCCCACATAGCTCATTTGTTATGAGCCACATTATAATCACACTTTGTATTGGGTAATAAATAGAAAAAGCGACAATAGGAATAACAAGTAACATACAGTCATCTAATAATAAAATTGTGCGGCGTATAAACATACGTTTGTCAGTGCGGCATCGGTTCGCTGGGCCGTTTAATGAACGCCGCTTGGCTTATTTAGTACAGATACTTCCGCGTGCGCCGTGACCTCGCCGTATTGTCTCCTTCAACGGTCGCATTCGACGGCGGCACAAAGTTCAATTTCGTTTCGTCTATGGGCACGCTCTCGATGAAAATTTCAATTAAACATCTTACAATAGTAATAAAGACGTGTTAATTTTTATATTCATTTAAACCAATTTTACGCCAATATGAAGTATACAAGAAACGATAAAAATTCTCTATATTATATAATGTCAATTTTTTTTAACGGTAACATTGCTTCATAGTTTTTCAAAAAAAATAATAATAATTCGTTACTATTCCTAATTACCATACACAATGATCATGAAATCATGATCATAAAAAAATGTTCGTAGCTTAGAATTAAATTCTGCCAATTTATTGTACTTATACGATCACTGTACTGAGAGACTCTAATGTTATGTTAGTGTTACAGAAAACTTATTAATAAACTAACTAGTTGAAACTCATCTATGCTTTCGTCGCCCTTGAATGAAGTCTTCCACTTACGTAACAGGCAGTTTTATCTAGCGTTATCTCTTCACACTACAATATATCTTTAAACATGGTCTTAGGTAATGATTATCATTTCAATGCAATTGAGTTAAACTCATAAAGATATACTGTACGGCGATCGCAATAAATTTTATTTTAAAAATAGTATAAACATATAAAATATCGGGACGCGATTCAATAATCAGTTGGACGTAATAATAAAAAACGTTATAATGGAACTATTTCCATTGCGGTTGGAGCAGCTGCTGTTGTACCGAAAGGCAACATTGTTAGTAATTAAGTTTATACCCTCCACTTATCTAGAAAAAGAAAAGGTAATTTGTAATTAACTTAATTGAGCAGAAAGTCAACTGTGCATAATATGCACGGAGAGTACGAGCCATGAGGCGAAATCATCTCAAAGAGAGTATAGGTGAGCACATGAGTACAAATCGATTGATGGATTTAATAAGTTAAAATAAAAATGTGCGAAGAACATGTGGTATATTAAGTAGTATCACAGTGAGAGCGCACAGAGCGCGGCGCGGGGCGCGATCTCGTCGCGTCTTTACTCGGACGTTACAATGTAATTTAGTTACGAGCCCCCGAACGCCTCGCCCGCCGAAATCCAACGGATCGATAGTTGGTGCGCAAACAAAGTTGGTTTCCATGCAGACGGTGCAGAGTGCTCGGTGGGCTCTTGTATTTTTAATATGCCCCCTCCCGGCGCCCCCATTTTAACATAATATAAAATTATAAACGACATGAATCACGATAATGCGGAGCGGGGCTGGCGGCCAATTCACAACTTCGCCGAGGCAGGCCCTAGCCCCCTCGCCCGCCGCCACCGCCTCCCACCCCGCTGGCACAGCGCAACCCATAAAAGTATATCCATTTACATTAATAATATTATAATATATAAAAATCTCTAATGACGGGGCTCAAGCCGTATTCTTGTTTTTATGTACTCATAACTATGTACCTAACCATTAAAGATTTGTATCGGGGAACTGGGGGCACATGTACACAAAATATGATAAAATTGGGCCTACCACGGTGAAATCGGTTTTACAAATCTATACGCTGCTGTATTTTTAAGTCTCCCCGAATAAAGCATATTTTAATTATTGTTTTTTTTTTATTTATAACGATTTTATTCTGCTACAATGTGAAAACTAATCTTCTGATTGCGACACGAATTTAATTTTTTTATCAAGACGTACTGTACCGTAGTAGTGTCCATTATATTAAATGGATATAGATAAAAAATTAAACTGCTCATTTCGTTTGGTCGACTGCCATATCTACACTGTGGCCGCCACCCCGCGCAACGCCGGCAAAAAGAAAAGTTTTATTTTTATAAGACAAGAAATTTATTATAGCTGATGCTCGTGTCGGTTTCGCGTTTCTTCGGAAACAGAAATGAAGCCCGCATCGACCCGCGAGCGCGCCGCTTTGCGCTGCGCTGTCGCGATCCCACCAAAAATTGTGTTAAATAACTTTAAAAAAAATACATTTCTCTCAAGCTCCTATTACCTGGTGCATTTATCATATCCCTGGTACAGATTTAATTGAAGTCGATTTTTATACGTTTTATATTACATGACTACAGCAGACTTTTTTTAATAGTAATATTTTTTAATACTTTTGTGAACTAATTATGAACCATCAATATTACTTATATTTGGAACCTAGTCGATGAAAAAACAGCTACTAATATACCTCGCTGTGCCCTAGGGCATTTACGAAAGGTCCTAAATAAATATTACACAAAATTGAGACAAGTACCGTAAAATGATGCTGCAGTGAATTTATTATTCTATACAGTAATAAGAGTTATATGGACATTTTATATTTAATTTATGTCTTTTTTTTAATTTACAATAGTTATAAAATATTTTCATATCTATTTAGCATCTATTTAGTCTTGTACTCTTTTCATAATTTACGCAGATAACAAAATCTCCAAGTTGTATATTTCTTTTATTAAATTAAATATTGAATTAACAATTAATAGGATTTCGTATTCCTGTTAACTTTTTTTTAAGAAATATTAATATTTCACATACTTGTTAACTTGTTAGAAACAATACATAAAAAATATTTTCTTAAATGAAATAAAATCTATTTTATTCCATCTCAAATTTCGACTAGAGTTGAAAACGTTCACAGTAGTTTGGGAAAATCGAATGCGCCGCATTCAAGTCACTAACAGTGGCTGGAGGCCCAAAAAAACCATTACACTAACTGTGAAGTCGAATCGGAATTGTATAAAACCAGAAGCAATTATTATTTTACTCTTGCAACTAGTCAGCCGGTGACAGACGACGCAACAAAAATAGGAGACGTCCCGACATATTAAAAACGCCATATGGGAATAAGAAAAGTACTATTAATGGCTTATTTGTACGATGTATTGTGAAAACAAAATGTATGTTCTTCATTGTTGCTATTCAGCTACATTTATTTATAAAGAAAAACCTATACGATAAGAATTCTTAAGTGACTGTAATCGAAACAGAAAAGCAAAATAAAATAATAAAAAAAAATAGAAGAAAGTAAAAGTAATAACTTAAAAAAAACCATTAAATAATTAACATGGTAATATCTCCTTCCTGGACGGCTGTAAGGTTTTTTGAATTCGCCTGACTGGCTACCACCATCAATGTCAACCTGCCGCCGTAACGGTGTTGTTGTATTCCGGCAGATGTACACTTGAGAACCAGAGTATTCCAGGCGAGTACGCTTTACGATCTACCGCCTAATTGTCACGTAACACCCTGTGAAATCAAGGTTAAGTGTTACCCCATTGTCGATAACAAAAATCTATGCACTTGTAGAGAGTGACACCTTGGTGTCTAAACTTAATTATTTGGATATGTTTTTTTCTCATTGCTGTCCATAACAACGTAAAACCCGTTTTTAATAATATAACTATAACATAATTTAAAAGTTTCTTGCAACCGTTATATGTTAAGGTATTTGATTGATGATTTCCTAAAATTAATTATATTATACATTTAAAACGTGTTAAAATTTATGCGAGCAATTATAAATTTGCATGTAACATTTTATTTACACACAATATATCTTCATTATAGAATCGTATGTTAATGAGGCTTGTGCTATCTTTGATGTTTCTTGTTTTTTTAAGTTTCTTACATGAGAACTGAAATACAATTTTTTATCAACAATGAGATTCACACGATGTAAAATGTCACAATGCAGCAACCTTGTTATGGCGGCAGGTTGACATTGATCCAAAAGATAGCCAGACGAGCTCGGAGTAACACTACCACCAACCACTACACGAATCATTCGGAAATCTAACCCAGGAACCTTGTTATACTATTAAATTTGAATGAATTAGGTCGCAGTACTGAAATAAGAAGACAATGATTCATTCATTGTTCCGAAATAATATAGCTTTCCGTATATGTAACCATGCAAAACTTAAATACTTTAATGCTGTCATTTGATGCTTATAATATTTTTCTATTTCTGATAATGAAAATAAGTTACACGAATTTTATTTGCGTATTAATTTCGATCGCGGGTACCAAAATGACACAATCCAATCATTATGTCATTGCTACGTTTATTATGAAAAATAAATATATAATGACGATAGGATCATTTAACAAATGTATGCACCGTAAAATGAAATAAAAAAAATTTGATAAATATACAGATGACTTTTTGTTAACTAACGCAAATGATGTACTAACTAATAGTAGATAGAAATATGACACGTAATAAAAATGTAAAATATGCGACGCTATCGACAGAGGCTTGTGCTCTGGTTTTGGGTCAATTCAGGGTCTGCAACGCGCTAGCGATAACTCCCGTTCCAGTGACCGTTATACTAACCGCATCCCTGTTTGCTACATTAGTAGTTATTCAAGATAAAACAAGTTTCTAAAGTACAAAGAAACGGAATTTACTAGAATGAGATTAGTAGAATACCTTCTATCGAATTCCTAGTTCGCTGAAACTACACAGTCTAACAATAATGTGTGGTAAAATGTAAAGAGATCAAAGATTATATCAAGATCATCGCTGTACGTACTCGTATAACACTAGACGCACTGACTTTGAAGAGGGGACCGTTCAACCGCCGTGCGCCAAATTTCCATTTTAATGTCCATAAATAAATATATTATTACGTTCCACATCTTACAATGTTCGCAACTTTTAACGGTTACCATAAACGTGACGCGGAATTGAACCTTAAAGCAGCTAAAGGAGGAGGAGTTTGATCGATTCGGACTAAGGGGGCACAATGTTGCCGGCAACGTTTCTTTTTTTTAAATACACCAGTGTTAATTTCAATATTTGAATGATTTTATTTGAATAATGATATTACTAACTGATTATTAAATTCATAAGAAAAATGTAGACCAATCTCGATGTGCACTCGCTTCGCTTTTGACATTAATTAATTATTTTTAAACATCTTTAAAAATAATTACCATCGGTAATGGATTAAGAAAAACAAAACAAAGTGGAGTAAACATACTACAATATGTTCGGGTTAAGTGGCCTAGTCATATACAATACCACTCATCGAATATAGTTAGCTTGATCCCACTACAGGACAAACGTTTGTGTAATCCACGGATACTTGTAATGAATCAGGGAGTACTGTGTGTCCTTTAATTGGATATTTATAAAGTCCCTCGCTGTACGGGGTGCGACCCTAGTGCGGGCGGCTTAATAAAAAGAATCGATAACATCTGCAGTCAGTATCGGTTATAATTATATTTGTAGTTATACAATATTAAATAAAATCAATATCGTCCCGACTGTACGTAATTATTCTCAATTGATGTTGTATATTAAGAATAATATATGAGCAGTTAGAACATATTGACAACGTAATTGAATTACAAAAAACAAGAGGCGCTCAACCAAGTGCGTCTCGGAATAGACACGCCGGCACCGGAGCAGCCGCTGCGCCACTCGTTAGCCAGCCGCCTGCGCGCGCTCGTTGCATTAGTCTCAACGCCTTAAAGGAAGAAGTAACAATTTTCCGCCTGCCTATAAGCACCGTTCGCTTAATTGATTAAAAGACATGTTCGTTACAAAACTGTCACAAGAGCTCGATAAGGAAGAATGGATACTTCCATTTTTCATCTCTTTCACCGTTCACTCTAAAGTTAATAGTAAGTTAGTGTTTATAAGTGATTCCGTGAATTGCTCGCATGAAAGTGTATGTAAAATTAAGAAATATGTACTCACTGTTCAGCTACATAATTACTAAATCACGACGCATAAGCAATTTTATCGCAAAAGAGCGATGAACCCAATAAATAAATAAATTTATAGGCTTAAGTATAGACGTAGTAATTTTTATGATAGACTGAACAATACATTGCAAGAAAGAAATAGTTTTAATTACCTCGCTCATAACAAAGTGAACTGAAACGTTATACTAATATTCATTACCGGAACAAAAGTAAGCGCAATGACTTGTAATAAGTGTTCTTTAAAAATGAAACAAACGATAAAGTAGTGTTCTAAATATGAAATAAATTTTATACTCGTCAATGCTAAAAATTTACACAAAAAATTATTAATTGAAAATTTTAATAAGATTAGATTATGAAGATTTTATTCTAAATACATACGTTTGTAATTTTCATAGTTATTGCATCTAAATCTATGTATAGTCAAATATCTATGTATAATCAATGGAACTTAATTAAACCTCTCTATACACTGGGACTCGACATTCCTCGAGGTAGCATAAAGAGAATGAAACGAAGTTTACAAAATTTTCTCTACGCCCCTGCTAAACATTATATCTTTATTTTTTTCGTTATGATCAAAGCATATTTACGGTATTTGAAAGTATCTACAAACTATAAAAACATTAAAATTAAAATATGATCCTTTCCTTCGCTATAAATAGAAGTCACTATTGGGATAGAAACAAATATAAAAATTAACGATTTACAATTTCTTTCTGTGATGTTTTAATTATCATTAATAAAAACGCGAAAAATAGCACATAAAAAGTTCGATTGCAATAAAAATCATCAAAGGCATGCCATCCATTGGTGAGCGTTGTCGAAAGATACCGAATAATGGCGAACAACACCGAGCTCCGATCGGCGCCCCAGCGAGCCGCATACATTGTCGGTAATTGCCAACGCCGCTATAATCGTACTTAATTACAACTATACAACTCACAATCGTGCCCGTTTGAAATATTCATTATTAATATTATCGCAATATGAACAGGTTTGAGAGCGATCCCGGTGCCGGTGCGCGTTTCTAGCCGTACGAGCGGACGGGTCCCGCTTACTTTAACATTTCTATGCAGAACTGCTGCAACCTGCTCCATAAATATCGGTTGCAGAACACTGGTTATCGACTGATAGAGAGCATTATACAGACTGAGTTTAATACGCAAATGTTTTCGCGCCTCCCCCCATCTTTTCTATCTCTCTTTTATAAGATGTTTTGTCAATGAGTACCCCGTATAATAATTATTCTTTGAAATAGTCTTTTAACCAATTATTTATTTTTCAGGCGTCGCTAGCATAGTGAACTCAATATACTCCTCTTTTCAAGACATGTCTATTTCCAATAATATTTTCGTAATTTATAGAAACCGTATGCGGCCGAATTAGGTCGAGGTGAAGGCAGACGTTTCTAAAACAATGCGAATGCGGACACGAAGACCGTAAATTATTTTGCGCGATACGGGAAACACCAAAAGTTACAAGGAAACGCGGCGGCAGTGAACGCCCCCGAACATAATACCGCCTCACTAAATAAAAATTTTCATACGCCAAATTTTTATTATTACAACATTTTATTTATCATCTAAATCGGCGTTTACGACGACGAACAATGCCGGGGCCCGAACCAAACAAAAGTGGGACGCAAATAAAGAAAACAATAAAATTAGAATACATAAACACATAAAACGGCGTCGGAACGCTCGCGCTGCGGCGGCTCATGCGCGCGCATCACCGCACATTACGCCAAATAAATTAAAATCAGCGCCCAGAGCCCACCGTCGCACCGTCTCCGGCCGCGCCCCGCGCCCCACCTCGCACCCTTCGGACACAATTTTTTTTAATAACTGCTAACACGAACATTCTACTATTCACCCATTACTATATTTCATATAACCTGCAATATTATTATGATATTAAATACAACCAATAAAACTAAATATTTCTTGTGGTTTCATTTAATAATTCGATATACAAGTACGTTAAGAGATGGTATTCATCCTGTTCAGCCAAGGGTTAAAACAATAGATCAAGTAATAATGTGTGCGTGCCTCATTATAATTAAATCCAATTCTAAATGCAATTCTATTTTAAGGAGGAAAATAAGAAGTTGCATAAACAAATATAACGGAAGTTAACGAGAGAAAATATTTTCTATCGAAACTAATATACATATGTAGTTTAACATGGCGTAAACTAATTGATTACAACATTAATTAAGGTCTTTAACGCTTTATCGATCTAGAAATTAATACTTAATCGAAGTGGCGGTGTTTCATGCGTGTGAAATTTCAGATTGCGCCGTAGATCGTGACAAACTATCGAACAAATCGAAAGATACTTAAGGGTTAGTACAGAAGAGTGCATACAGCTTTAGGCAAAACTTAATTCATGCGTGAATGGACAAAGCATTTTAAGGATGTCTATTTACGCATTTTATTACAAGTATTTTAAAATTGATTGAAGTAATACGTTGTTGGTTTAAAATTTACGTTATAAAATGCGATTCGTGAGTCCAGTATTATTATATTTCATTCATTAAACTCATCGTTGAATTGTGAGACTGTTTCGTTGCTACCAAAAATTTTAAATTATCTTGTTGTAGTAAAGTTCTAACAACCGTTATTTGCTATTGGCGCAATGTCTTTAACGGTGGAATCACAAAGATCGCGAGTGCTTAATAGTGGCCCCTTTTATTCGGATCAGCACCGTGAAATGTATTCTAGGGGATTATGTATCTCACTTGTATCAGCGTTTATAATATTTTGTTTCGTTCTCAACGAGTGTTTGGTATTCGTGCGGTGTAATTTGACAGGGCTTCGCAGATAACACCATCATTATTAGCTCCCCGGTCCTCTTAATGATACTCTTTACATTGTTCTGAGCGTGGCAATATCCATAGCAGTAGCCCTTGGCCTATTTTCATTGATAATCACAGAATTTTTGTTATTGATTTCAAATCATATCTCATTCTTTCTCCCAATCTCTCTTCCTTGCTATATATCCCATATTAGTGGTGGGTACAGCTTTCCTTATCTTGGCTTTCCGCTTTGTCTGATTTCAAATCATATATCTATTATTAAAAATGTTTATTGTTGGCAATTTCAATCCTTCCTATATATTGCAGAGCTAACTGATAAATGGAGGATTGATGGACGAAGAAAACCAAAAAAATTAACTAGTATTTTTTAAAGCCTGTCATTTTTAGAATAACATTGTAGTTAGAAGAACAATGTTCAGTTTTTCAAAAACTTTTCCCTCTAATAACATCGAAGTCCATCTAAATTAAAAAAACATAAATATTTGAAACTAGTTATTAACAGGAAATATAACAACGAGAATACAATAAGAATAACGATAAGAGATTAAAGAGACGATGATATAAGTAATAATGATGTAAGTAAATACTGTAACAACTTTTCCTTTTTCAAAATTTTAATTATCTTGAATCTGAAACACGTTTATTATTTTAAAATCTTCATTCGATTTCGCATATTTTTTTCATTTTCATTATCAAAACACAATGTGGAATGGGGTGTTAAAGAAAATGGGATTGCAGTGATTGCCTTGCACCAAGTGGATATGGAGCCGTCGGTCATATTCCAGGCATTTCAAAAGCTAAATATCAGCCGTATGTTCGTATATCGTACTATCAACAGATGCCACAATACTTCCTCTGTCGAAGACCAGAAAAGATCGGGGCGGCCGCGTGCTGTTAGTACTGTTAAAGCCAGAATTCGTCAAAACCCCATTAGGAAGCAAAAAATGTTATCGCGAGAAACGAATATTCCCGCTAGTAATTTGTCGCTATTAAAAAACAGGCTCTGAAGCTCGGTGCTTATCGTCGATATACAGGACATGCCTATATATATGATACGCAGGTAAAAGACACAGATATATCTTCTTAACCAAAGAAACATTTTTACGATTGAAGAACACTACAATAACCAAAATTTTAAATTGTACGCTCACAGTTCTGAAGAAGCTGCTGAAGTAGTCGGAAAGGTACAACGTGTCATCATCCTGCATCAGTGATGGTTTGCAGGGCGTCTTATCAAGGAGTCACAAAACAACATTTTTGTGAAAAAGACGTGAAAACTTCAGCCAAAGTGTATCAAGATACAATCTTGGATCATGTTATTAAAACCTCTCACCAATACACTTTTTGAAAATAAACCGTGGACTTTCCAACAGGACTGTGCACCTAGTGACAAGGAACGAACTACCCAAGTCTGGCTTGAAACCAATGTTCCGGACTATAAGAGCAGAAGACTGGCCCTCATCTAGCCCAGACCTAAACCCTTTAGACTTCTATTTATAGTCAGTTTTAGAGGACATGGCCTGCTCTAACCTTCACGGCGACATTGAGTCTCTTAAAAAGTCTTTGAGCAAGCAGTGGCGAAATTTCCCTTGGAAACAGTGCGTAAATCTATAGACTCCTTGCTAGACTGATTAAAGGCCTATATAAAAGTTAAAGGTGGTCGAATAGAATATTTATTTATTTTTTGTTGAGACTAATAAATATGATAGTATATATTTTAGTAATATTACTACTTTTTTCTTTTTATTTATATTTTTTAAAAAAATAATTTTCATTTGTATCAGTACTTATAGCTGGACTAGGTATATACATACGTGAAATCATTTAATTGTATAGATGTAATAATTGAACAAGAACATCATATAATTCAAATGAAAAGTGTATGTAATCAATACGCATGACAGTAATAACCTCTTATTCAGCAAGAACATTAAGTCAATCTAACACAATATCATGTTATTAGAAAACCTTGTGTCACATTTGTTCTTTTTGTACTTGGGAACTTTATTGCATTATAAATATTTTTAAAAACCTCTGCAAAAAATTGAAAGTGTGCCGATCTTTAAGTCATTCAGAGTTATTATATCTACATCAAAACATTTCGAATGAATACGTAAGATGTAAGAAAAAGAAAAGTTTCTCAAAAGCAAATATCATTTTTATTCGTGGCAGCTTGTTGAAGCCGCAAGCTGGTGCATTCAATGTCCTGTTTTTTATCGTGCCTATCAAATTGGAGTGCAAGAATTCCTTCAAACATTGCAACATATATATGTACAATATATTTTTTAATTTTAATATTATTATATCCTACTAATTATAAAAAAAAACGAAAACAAAGAGTCGCGAATTATTATTATTAACATGTAACATACAATTAAAGCAAATCAAGTACAAGCAAAATTATCTTCAACTCTAAAAGCAAACAATCGCTAAGTAAATCACAAAAATAAGTTGACTATGACAGCAACTTGTTAATGAACGGCTTTAATATATGTACAAGTCGACGGCCTACTTTAGTTGTAGACCTTTCCGATTTTGACAAAATGAGATACGGGCAACCGGCAGGCGGCTCTTATTCAATGTAAATCCAGCCACTCGTAGGCCGCACATAAGGACCACCGCGAGCTAAGCAACCCACAAGCGACATACGACACAGGACTTAATATTATTAACAATAGGTGTTACACGTACCACGAACCATAAATACTAATCGCGTATTAACCTTTCTCTGCGTTCGCGGATACCCTAATTTGTTACTTATTATAAATATTGCTTAAAATAGCAATGCTGTTATTATTGAAGCAACACGTGATCACAGAACCACCACTAAAATGAACTTTAGAGCATACATCTTAAAGTCTTGTTGGTAATTGAAATTGTAAACTGTTCGGCGTGCAAAGAAATATGCACTTTATTTGGGTAGCGTTAAGTTGTGGTTGCGAGGTAGTTGTTCGGACATCTCAAGTACCATTGTAGTCTCCGGAGGTACAATCGCGAAAGAAATGTACTAAACAATACATAAAATCGTCTAATAAATACAAATAGATCTTAAATATAAAGGTATTACCCTTTTATATTAGCTTCGAAACGATATTTGATCCAACTTTGTTAATATTCTGAAGATCTTTTTACTCACCGTAGTATTTGATATTGTGAAAACATTTCTCACCTCAGTAATCCTCATAATAATTATTAACTCCTAATTTAAAAACAAGGAACACAAATTTAAAGAAATTATTAAAATTAATTTTAATACAATACATTTGACAATATCTGACAACGTTCGTAAAAATTATTATGTAATGTACTAATTATTTTAAATTTCATAGCATAGAAATATGACGTGGGAAATCCCCGAGTTATATGTGGGAAAACACTTGTTATATGAAGGACACAAAATTGCTTAAATTGAAAACGCGTTATGAGTACCATATTATAAGGGGGATTACTGTCCTTCAAAGTGATTAATGCCGTCTTTGCAATATCTTTGACAGTTGAAATAGTCCACTTCATAATTACGAGTATGTATAAAATAAAAATCATTTCGCAACATTGTACTGATACTCTTTTTCTTTCAACTGTACAAAGTAACTGTGTACACTTGTATCAGATAAAATTATTCAAATGATACGATCTATTGTGTTTCAGAAACAATGATAAATAATATTATTAATACATATGTATAGTAAATATTTATGTAAGTGGGCTCATGATAGCGTACCAAGGGGCCATTACAGGCTGTTTTATATTCTAAGCTAAATTACTATTGATTTTAATGCAAGGATCTATATAAAATATCGCACAATTGTGTGTGACAGTCCTTGTTTTTTATATATAATTAAACGCATGAAATCAAAAATTGGCGAAGATAAAAAAGCTTATACATAATGGAATAGAAACATTGAACTAGACAAATGGGTTATTCTAATTTATCAATATTAAATCAGTAGCGGATCAAGTTGATGTTAAAGTTAGATCATATTGACGAACAGGTTCACTATACATGTTATTTTTTTTCCTGCCGGAATACAGAAATGCTGTTATTGCAGTAGGATAAAATCGATGATTGATGGTAGCTGGCAAAGTGAGTTCGGAAAAACTCTATTAGCAATTAGATTTCACAACTTATATGGGCCCTGCTACTTATATGGTGTCGAACCCGGAACCTCCGTGCTACAACACCAGCGGTAAATCACTACGCCACGAAGACAATCAACCGTCGTGTGTGTTACGAGGTGAGTTTTGCGTCGTAAGTCAACGGCACTGAATTTATTAGAATTATTTCACGCCATTTTCAAAACTATATATTTATAAGATGGATATTATAACTACCAGGTCGCCGACCTTGTACGCTTAGAGTATATTTTTGTTCTGCGCCCGTATTGTTAAAAAGCATCCATAGTGTTAAAGTTAAGTGGGGTGTAGATTAAAGTTGAATTGAGCTTTGAAAAGCGAAACCGCAGCAAAATCGCATTAATAGTCCGTATAAATAATTTCATTAAATTGTTAATAAATAGTATACATATAAAAATTTTAATATACTGTCACGCCGAACACTTATAATTATATGTTTAGTTTTTTCAGTAAATACATCATTATTATTACTATTATTGATTTTACATGGGATACAAAACTATATTACGCAATAGTGGTTTTCAGAATGCGCTGTCTGTAATCGGTATATGACCCTCGAAATATAGCAGCTGCAACTATGTACATAAGCTAGTTTACATTACCAATTTGCAAAGATGCCGAGATCGGGCGGCGTGATTGTTAGTGAATATTCCGCAGAGGGCATTCGCCAAATCACCGAATAATATAACACAGACGATTCGTAGACCTCATTAATATACGGTTAGTTGATTAATATCGGATATCTATCATTGATAATTGTTTCATGTCCTATTGTATTGGAAAACAGACGAATAATAGATTACATTGTAACGAATTACGCAGAAATAAACAGAACAGGATTTGGTATTCCAACATTCCGTATGATTTTCAAAATCAATTACAAAATTATAGAATAATTAAGAGAATATTCAATATAAATTTTTATATCGCACTTAAATAAAATAATAAGGTACTTCTTATTAATTATAATGTTATGAACATAATTAGTATAAGTTAATAATACAACACTAATTAATCATTTGCTGTCTAATTCAATATTAATGCAAACGGCTAAATTATGAAAGTTATAAAGAAGCAGTACTAAAATGTAGGTCTTACAGACAACTGTACCGCTGGGAATACCGAGTTGTCATTGTTTCTCTCTTCCCATATCACAGTTGCCTTGAGAAACGTACAATTTAATAAAAAAATCGTGCTACATGCAATTGTAGCTAACAACAACAATAAACAGAAATAATGTTAACGGGTATTGTAACTTTTTTAGAATCAATAAAAAATTAGTTTCACGTTATTTTTCACGATTCTATACACACAAAAACAAACAGAAAACACTTGTGAAACCTTAGTTGTGTTACATTTGCTTGTGTTTTTAGTGCGGAAGTTTTAATAAATAATTTTTATTCATCTTCATCACTAGTTTTATTTATTTGTTATATAAAAATATGAACGGAACATCTCTCATATTATCTCGAATATTACAAAAAAACGAATTAAATTTATAATTTATCAAAATTATGATCCGAAAGTTACATCAAAATATATATTGTAATCTTTCATCTAATAAATTTTAGGTGCGTCTAGCAGTCCGGTGATTCCTATAGTCAAAATGATGCAGTGTAAATTTGCGTTAACGCAGTTTAATATATGCAGCCACATGTATATGTGCATCGAGGGGAGAACAAATCGTTACAGATACGATACCGATCTATCAGATCATTGCATTTGAATAAATTGTAAATTACAATGATCAGCGCATGTCATCAACCTCGGCGCGTCTCAAACGCCTAATAGTTCGCAACGTGTCCGTTTCACACAGACGAGCGGCTCGCAAGCGAAGGGACGCGTGAATGTGTACCGCTCGTCACAGTGCAACGACGTTGTGCCGATGTGCGCCCTTGTGTGGGTGTGATGTAGTGATGGGACACTATCGGGTACGAGACACTTGGTACGGAGCACGCGCTAATATTCTTTGCAACGTCTATTCAAATAAATCTTCCTCTGCATAAAATTTTTCTTAATAAAAAGGATTTAAAGATATTATATTACTTATATTTAAAGCTTTATTTCGTATATGTATTTCGTAAGGCCAATTTTATTCTCTTTCATTAAAAATTACTAATCACAAATTTTAATTCTTTGAATTTATACAGATTTAAAATGATTACACGGACATTATTTTTTTAGGCAAAATAAAACAATCACAGTGCTTCATTTAAATACAACTGCCGAGAGCGTCTTCATCGTTTACAAAGGTAGCACATAAAAAGCATTTCAGATTCTTGCAGTGATACCATACGAGATCTACAAAGAAACTACGGGAAGTGATCATTAGAGCAGAACGTACTAGCATAGTTTTAATTCCAGGAAAATTAAAGCGAACACAAAATGTAGACGCTGAAGTTTATTTTTTAAATATTATTTAAATGCTAGGCATCACTATGAGCATATGTAATGTATGCAGTGAGGTTCAAGACCAATACCAAGATCGTTCGGTTCTACTCACTAAACATCGAGCAATACATGCTGAAATAAGCGATCACAAATGAAATCGACCTTCATAATTGATGCGGTCGTTTACTTTATCATATAATCAACGACAGCATTGGTACCGAATGTAGGAATGAGTCGCACTCACTGCAGCGAGGGCCGCTGTCTGGAGTGCAGAGCTTACCATGCACAATTACAACTTCTTATGTATTCATACGCACTACAGTGAGGAAATAGGTAAGGGCTGCGCGGTCGGCGTAGAATTTAGATAATCTCTGAGCAGCGTTTAATGCTTCATTAAGTTAGTTACTGATCGAATTCTCGTACGTCGTAATAATGAAATTAAGAAACAACTCATTGTTTTCAAACTACAGAACTTTTTTTTTATCTCTTTGAGTACTTCAGATTTTTGATATACTGACGAGAATTTATCACAAATAGACGCGATGAAATAATAAAATAACTAATTTTACGACAAGAGTTCTAATATATACTATTTTAGCATATGCGTATTTGAAATAATATATATTGTTTCATTTGATGCAACGTAAAATTGATATTCAGGATTGGGAAGAAAGTTGCTCTTGTCAAGTTTTTATTGTCGGCATAATAATTTTACGTACATATCATACAGTAATAATACTACGTTTGGTTAGAATATAAATAATGTCAAAATTATTTTACATAGGTTTTTAAGACTTGTTTAACAATATTTATATTCCCCTTATTGATATAATTAGCATGTAAAGAAAGAAATAATGATGTTTTTTATTTTGAAAATAACGATCTGACGATCATTTATATCGAAGCTATAAATGACGTTTAATTAAAAAAAAATCTTTAACGAAATAGAAACAATAACATTTTTGGTTAATTGGCAACACCTTGATATAATTTCTGAGTCTCGCGAATATATCAATACAAAATCCGCCGTTACTTTCCAATCAACCTACTAATTACTTAACGAGCGAATTAATTATTATTCCGCGAGGGTAGTTCAGTCTATTTGCAGTGGAAACCAGCGAGCTGGCAATAAGCTTATTACGGATGAAAAAGCGCCCATTGCACGAAGACGCGGCTGCAATGATGCATGATCTCCATATCTGTTGTCTGTTGTGACCATGATACCGTGAAAGTGGAAAGGAGACAGTAGTTGTGTGAAAAGTACAATAAAAAAGGACAACATGATCTGACCTCGTGGAATTCATACCATACAAGGTTGATGATTACATCCAAGCACCGAATGATAGATGCGATAGATTTTATAGCAAGATACAGTAAGTCAATTAAAACTTTAAATTACATTAAAGAAAAACATTTCACTGAATGTTTATGATCACACGTATATAATTCTTCAATATAACCGTACAGAGCACTAAAATTATTCTAAACGGAAAAATACTTAGGAAAAGAGTTCCGGGATACATGACGAAGTAGGATATATTAAAACTTAGTGTTACTGAAGGACAATTTTCCAACAGTTCTTGTTTAACTAAATATTGCCACATGTTTGTGTGTTATTTAAAAATAAGCCGATGCGTAAATCTATGCATATAAATTTAGTGTTGACAGTTTCACTTACTGACTTAAGAAAAACCTCAACCGCTAATCCAAGAGAAATGAAATATGGAGGATACGATCTTTGTGATATGTTCACATCCACTGAAGAGTTTTGGAGTTGCACCCCTGAGGGAGGAAGTAGGAGATGGGATTCAATAAAACTTTTAATTCTTTGAGTCGACTCGATATAGTAAGATAGTAATATCAAACACTTTCTTCAACAGCCCTTTGAAAAGAAAAAAAATCAAAGAATAAATATATTATTAAAGTAACGTCGAGACAAGAAGGGTATTCCTCGGTTATAAATAATGACAAAATGAGATTTTTTGGTAAATATAAAAGTTAAGTAAAATAATGTCATTAGTTTTCAAAGCTTACAATCAAGGGAGCGGTAACCTGTTGGCCACTTTAGTGGTATAAAAAAAGTTGAGATGAAATAGAAATCATATTTTGCAAAAGTATGACATACTAATTGCTGGTCACAAACTAGGAAGAAATGTCATCTAGCTGGAACCTACGGTTTATATGTCCATTTGCTGTCAAGCATAACTTAATGGACATTCAACTTTTTTTAACTCAATTTCACCTGACGTTAGGTGACAATGAGGCTCTTGATGTTAAGGCATGCTCATCCAGAATATTTCTGGCTCTCACTAGGGGTGCCTGTAGGGCAAGTTAAATCTATATGAAAGAAATACTAATACATGACGTGTTTTTATCCTTATCTTATTTTTATGGCCGTGTTTAATCCTTGTACCAATTTTGATTTATTAATTTTAATACACTATATTATGGGGTGTGTCAGCTCATTTGGAACTTGTATGGGCGTATCGCCACTGGATTTTACATGCGTGAGTGCCGGTACAAAGCGATGCTGTTATGGCGACAGATATTGGGGATGGTAGCTAGCCAAGCCGATTAGATCGTCGCTCCATCTGTCATAAGAAGCACCCACCTATCTTTTGCATTATCTACGACAAAATACGTATACAAACAAATTACAAACTACAAGTTAACTTTAAATATAATAATTTGTTTTATTTTTCTATGATTTTTTTTTCACAAAATCCTCTATCATGCTCATCTCCATTACATACCTTCACACTTAAAATCTCAGAAGATTTATTTCTATGTAAACATACCTCATTTCCTCACACCAACATTTATTTCGAAGCAAAATGTTCACACCGATTATATAATATTTTGAATTAAAGTAGAGCATAATGATGACCAATACATGCAGAAGTCTACCTGCATGACGTCACGGTGTGACGGGTGACGAGGTAAGGAATTAAAGACTTGTAATTGGAATTATATAATCTTCCAGTATAAGTTAATCACAGATATATATAAATGACGAGTGCATGATAAATAATAAGTACAACAAAGGATCGTAAAATTTCACAACAAATGGATACTCATTTACGCGCAGAATCGACACGCAATTATCGAACGCAAAAACTGTCCAGAAGTAATATGATTACAATAATTTATTAGGAAAAACTACATTAAAAAGCATACATTAATAGACACTGGCCTTAATAATACTTAGTTGCATGTAACTATTTATTCTGAATTAATTAAAAAAACTAACTTATTTATATGGTCGAACACGGTGCGTGAGCGCAGCTCATTGTTGCGCGATTAGACATACAGGCGCAATTTACCTCCATACATACATCACACATGCGTAGCAGTGACACTGATTGCTAAACTAGCCGTTTCACACAATTTTACACCATCAATATCCGACAACATTATTTATTATGTGAAAAATATTATTTCATAAAAAAAAAGGTTAGTGTTATAATTAACTCAACTATTTTAACGTTTAAATATATTTTTTACTAAAAAAATTATTCAACACAAAATTAGGATGTCATAATTAGTATTATAACAAGTCATTAAACAGTACAATGCTTTCCTTCTATCAATAATAGACTGCGAATGTCTGAACCCGACTAAACGAGTATCGAACCTGAAATAACTAATGTTGCGGCAGTGTTCAGGTAAGTATAAAAAACCGGCGTTAAACGACGTTAGATATTGTTATGTACATTTCTCAAAGCTATACGTGCATAGACTTTTATTGTGAGACGTTAATATAATATAGAAAAAATAAGAGTGTTGCCAGTTTATACCTACAGACGCACGAACTTTTCTATTGTAGTGAGACTGCGCGGTAGTTTCTTCCACTGCCACGCAAAAACTGTGGCGGGATGTGATGGCCTTTTCACTATTGCGCGTAAGCAACTGTAATAAATTTATATCCGACAGCACGCGAACCACTTTGTTATTGCTGCATATAACTTTTTACACCACTAAACTAATTAGTATTATTATCATATGTGTCGGTAGACTTATTTTTTACGTGATTACGTTAAATTTAATATACGTTAAAAATAATATTTTAAACTGCCATCGTGGCGTAATGGTTTATCGCTTCCCTTGTAAGTTGAAGAATTCGGGTTCGATTCCTGAACCACATAAGTAGTGATGATTGGATAATGGATGTATTTATTTGAACGCGCCAAGCTATTAGAACCCTCAATGTGCAAAATAAGTTCTGGCAGTCATAGAAGTGCTAGTCAAAGTATTATAAAAAAAGACGCTTCACTATCTACAGCCTCAGTGTCACTTAAAATGAAATGTAATTGTAATCAAGTATTAACCCATTGCCGATTAAGAAACAAATATTTGTATAACAACGTTATTAAAAAGATATTTATTTTTAGTGAAGAGAATTAATGAAGATCATTTTGAAAAAAATTAGTTACGGTTACATGAAACCAACCATTCCATTTGAAAAAACCTTCATCAAATAATATTCAGTAGATAATAAGGGATTACTTTAGGTAATTGTCTAGAACTAGTAAACAATATTATATACGAGTACAACTCAAGTACCTGACAATAAAGTCAAACTTTAATA
>DWQX01000227.1:0-52581 GCA_018245475.1 Pharmacophagus antenor | reverse complement strand
ATAAATAATTTGTAGAGCACTAACTTTTGGAGTTTTATTCAATATTGTTATTTTTTCAAGGTGGTCTCAAACTTTTGGCCGGCAGTGTATGTGCGTACGCTTACACTAGTGAATTAGAAGAAAAAACCTCATGTTGTGGAAGCGTTAGAACAGAGATTAACCGTGCTGTGAGAGATTCTGTTTGGTAATACGATGCGCATATACACACGCATCTCGATTTTATAAGAAAGTGAGGTGAGAGTAGTCATGTGATATTACCGACGTTTGACTAAACATCGATCGCTCGTCTACAATTCTATTATCGACGAGTATTATTATGTATGTCAGTATAGTAATCAGACGCTAGGAGGCCGAGTTATGATTCGAAATATTTGTGCAACATTATTTGTAGTTTTCAACTTTAGTGAATTAATCCTTAAAACAAAAAAGCCAGACTTTCACTGGTTTTAGTATCTAAAAATTTGGGACCATTGTAAGTTTTAATAGTGTGAACTGATTTTGATGGTCCTTTTTAATTCGAAAAATGACTTGATGAACTAGTCAACTGCGAAGTAATTTTTTTTATTTTTGTCCTTAATTATATAAATTAAAAAAATATTTCCAATAGTTTTTATAATTTACTGCAGTGTATATTACATAGTAAAACTTATGGTAATTACCTTCATATAAACTGTGACTAGTATCAAAACCGATGAATAAATAGTACAATATACATTTTACCAATGACGGATACAGTCGACAAAAAAACTTGAACTGGTTAAGAGTATGTATGCGCTTGTCTTAGGACTAGAACTTGTGTTTTTGACACCACCTCGACTTGATTGGATGTCTCTGCCATTCCGCTTGCCTGTCGTCTACGTTCTTTACTAAAACTTAACCAACCTGGCCGTATTCAACGTAAGAGTATGCAAACTTAGATATTTTGTTATTTTAGTCTCTGTTGTGGGTATATAATAAGTCATTCTATTCTAAATGATTTTTGTTGTGAAATGTCGGGTATATACCAAAGCAATATAAAATATTGAAATCAAGGCAAGTTAGCTTAAGATTGCTGTCTATAAAATTAAACAGGAGGTAAGTACGTATTTTTTGAAAGTATTTTCTTTTCAGAGTCATTAAAAAATTTTACATAGCTTTAAGTTCAAAAAGGTCAAAACTTTTTATATATTATTTTGGTACAAAGTAATTACGGCCTATATCAGCTTCATCGTACTCTAAATAATTAAAATTACCTTCCGCTCTAGTCAGAGAATAAATTTTAGAAATGTAAGCTGGAGTAAAGTGTGATTTCGTAAATCTCGCAAAAATTCGCAAGAAGAAAATTGTCAAAAATACTTATGAAGTTCCGGATACAATTATATATTTTTATTTTTATGTTATGTGGTCAGTTTACATATCGGACAATTCAGGTCATGTTTTGCAACGGATCGGTCACACGACGGACATTTTTGTTTACATCGTAAAATATCGCGTTCGCTGCGGACATGCGCATTAGTGGCCACCGGCGCTAATTATTCCACTGATTACATCAATAATGTTACCCTTGGAAAAAGTAATTAAACTCCGTTGACATACGGCTTTATATCTTAAATCATGACTTTATGAATCGAATTTTAGTCGTCAGATAAAAACTAGGCAAAAGTGTTTGCGACAAAATTTAGTTTTTTTTCTGATATCAGAAAATAACTTAGGTTTATGTGTCTTTTAAAACACTTAAACCCCGTCCATTGTTGCTCTTGTTGCATTATGAGAGGCTACAGAATTTCGGGAAGAAACACATCTGTTCTTGGACTCATACAAAGGACCTCATAAACAGAAGGATTGTCAAAAAATCGACAACGCTTGATGAAATTTAACTCTCTTTACTCTACAATTTACACATACCTATGAGTCTGAATCAATACATCATTAGATATTAGCTTTTTTCACAATTCCATTTTAAACACACGATTAAATGCCGATGTGTTAGGAAGACATCCAGTAACAACTCGGATATTTGTGTCTATGAAGTGCTTATATGGATTTGTTATATACGAAGTTTAAAACTATTTTACGAGGACTAGCAATTTCGAGTCGACCTCTTTAGGTAGCACGGTAACATTTTTTCAACCTTTACTCAAATTATTAATGTTCAACGAAAAATTTACATTCCTTATTAACCTACTCAAACATATTTACAATTATTTTTTAATGGAAATAGACATTTAATTTGTTCAAATTTAGGGTCTGACGAAAAAAGAAATTGATGGATAAATATTTACCTGTGCACATATTAAATATTGTATTTTAAGTACTTGAAAGTTGTTTTCAAACTCCAAGCGTTGACATATGCGAAATATATGTAACATTTGACTAATGGAAACTGCAATATAGTAATGAAAATGTTTCAATATAACTGGAATGGACCTATCTATCTATAAGTGAAAACAACGTTAAAACAAAAAGAGGTTTTTTTTTAACATAGCAAAACATCCAACATCATTTTGAATGAAGAAGCCATCTCCCATAATTGGTGCAGCGCAATCATTGCAGCTGCAGAGCTCACTTGTCGGGTTTCAGCGGTGCGGCCATCGCTTCTGCGACACGATCGGCACACTGTCGGCACGTGTTTGCACTTGACACGATACAAATGCAAATTGGCTTTAAATTCCCGAACATCACGATGCCTTCGCCTTTATCAATTACCTGCATATTCGCTTCAACAGAACGACTAAAAGCAAATGCTATAATTTTACAATAAACTATCAAATAAACTTGTTTAGCGTAGTAATTATTTCAAGTAGAATTGATGATAATAGTTATTCACGTCAACTAGACAAGGAATTTTATTATTCATCGTTTTATAATTTGTGGATACATTGATTTAATTAATGACAACTGAAGAGCGTTTCAAACGCATGAAGAAGATTCAAAGTACTTACATATTTTAAACGCAATTTATTCAAAGTCGTAATGGATGTATATTACATTTGGTCATCTTTTAAAATTCAACATGTACATGGTCGGTGAACCATGACCAAAAGCGGTCGCGATGATGTAAACGAAAACACTCAACCAACCTTGACTTGTCAGTCGCTGAAAAAAATATTTTTATAAGATATCGCGTCGAATACACGCCCTGGATATTACGAAATAAGCCTTCAACGCTATTCGGGATATACATATAAAAATGTAGGTCGCCGTTACTAAGAGCAATCGGATCATCCAGTTATATAGGTCATAAACTAATCTAGAATTACATTTAAGTAAACTCGATGAGCCGAATATTTATTCCATATAAACCTACCAAAGGTTTTAAGTTTCCAAATTAAACATAATGTGTACTATTTAAACCTATAATTCGTACAAATCTATATCTTTATTTATAATATTAAATAATAAACATTATAATTATTATCATGTATGATAATTTTCTGTTGGTATATTTATTTTTATGTAGTCTTATTAACATTGACTATTTTACTTTTTGCGCAGTGTTCTATATTCAGAAATAGTTTCCGCGAAAATGGACTATAAACTATCAGGCACTAATCCAACAAATCTCATCAAAAGTCAATAGGATTGGCATTGTGACAAGTGATATAAAATAATTCAAACGACATATAAACATGTGACAAAAGCGGTAAAGTTATTGTGAGCGATGTAAAAATAATTTAACCATACATTTGGATTTACTACGGTGTCTACAAAGGAAAGCGGGCATGGAAAATAATTAAAACGACTACTAAATTACGACAGATAAGAGCGGAGCCGTGCAAGTTACACTTCTGTTCTATATCACGAACAAAAACTAAAACTACATAATATTATTCAAAGCATGTACCATCTTCATGCGACTTGATGCACTGTAAACACGACACTTTCTTTTTCTTTTTCACTTTACTCTCGTCTTTTTTTGGTTTCCCATTGACGGCATCATTTTTCTTCGCGTCGTTTTTCGTTTTATTCTTTTTTTGATTTTTCACTACACCCATTTTCGTTACGTTACGAAGGGCGCACGCGGAATTATTTTTCTTTTTTTTTTAATAAACTTTTCGCGGGCAGCGACGCGCGCTGCAGATGTGCGTTCGGAAACTAGTGCGGGACTAGCAACGCTCACTGCATCCGCCTGCGAGCAAGGAAACACTGGCCGTCGACAATGAAGCTTGCTAATGAGCCACTAGCAGCCCATCGTCTGCGGAGCGCGGCGCGTGAGCTCACTCGCCCGCCAAATCGGGATGCTCGTTTAGGAATCAAGGCCAATACATGGATTTATATTCCGTCTGCGGCTACTTCCTAAATGTAATGTTAATTTCACTCAATTAATATTTCGTAAGTGTCGATGTGAAATTACGTGGACAGTTATGTTATTACAATGGGTGATGGTTCCAGTGCTATGCGTTTCGGAATTGAGTTTATTTAATACCTACAACTGGAGAAAGTTTTGTAACAAAATCGACGATTCAAGCTTATTTTATACAAAATATACATAATACTAGGTATCGCAGGAACTGAAATTTTAACTATACAACTTGGAACATATGATTCTATTTCTCGTTTTAATTTTATAATTTATTGGTACATTGCATGTTATTATGAAAAAGGAAATGTGCGGATTCATTGATGCTTCAAATTGCCAAACACCATTAGAGCAAGACATGAAAAAATATTTGTAAATTCAGATTGAATTAACTACTTTAATGAGTAATATGCTAATATTAGAATTTCATTGAGCGTTACTGCGTAATTAAATTCCATGCTTTTCGTCTGTTGCTAGGATTAACAGTTGTAAATGATGTTACTTCAACGTTTTAATATCCCCTTCCGATATCTCAAGTGGTACGTTTTCGCTCAAGAAGCTTCTATATCGGGAGCAGCAATCGATTGTTTTAGAGGGCCAAACTATTACGTTAAGGGAGCTATTGCTACAAGGACGATCGCGTTATATTAGAATATAAACGTGTTTAATAGACAATAGCCATTAGTGTTATACGTACTTTGCTTACGATTCAAGTAGATTACGTTTTGACATTGAAATATTTTGAAAATAAACATAATAAATATATATACTCATAATAAGCAAAACGTATATTTAAAAATTTAAATAGCAAATTTTTGTAAATGTCCAATTAAAAAAAACTTTTATAAAGAATAGTAATACATTTATTAACAGCGTGATTAAGAAAATTGAAAATAGTTACTTATGTAAGCTTCTTAATATATGTATTGCTATGAAATACAAAACAATAACGAAGTCAATCATAGTAGAATCATTGAATAATTAATGAATAAATCAAACAACAATTTGAATCCTAAAGGCATGAAAATAGAACAATTGTTTTAAACTCTTTAATTTCTTTTCAAAGAGTTTCTTTGTTTCCGTTTTTATTTATTTAATAATGTTAAATAAGTAAAGTTATTAATGTTAAGAGATCAATTATTAAATTAAATTTCACGCATCACCGACTGCATTCTTAGGTAGCAAATTTCAATGCATATCATTCGTCAGATTACATAATTAGATTTATTACTAAATCTGACGAGCAAATGTAACAGTAAAATACATAAAACGCCTACAAAAATTACTAACAAATTTAAAATTAAACGATCTTATTTACCCACTCACAGACGTGAAATTTTAGGTTAATAATAAAGAGGCTATATGAAATTTGTGGAAGTGTTGTCACTCCCACAAATCGGGTACCACCGGTCAAGTATTCGATACCAACTAAAATAGAAACGGTTGTTTATTATTCGTTGATTGTTGTTCGATCAACTGAATGACGGAATGGGAAATGGAAGTTGGCACGCGCCGTGCCCTAGGGCAGTGGGACGATGGATGTAAGGGCTTCTGCACACCGGGAACTAATCACGGGAAAATATTTTTACTTAGACTACCGATTAACCCCTCTCTGCCTTACTACCCACATTGTAAAGATTATACGACTTTTAGATATTTTTTTATCAAAATTGTATATATGAGGTACATAAACGTAGTATCAAGAGAAGGTATTTTATTACAAAATAAAAATTAAAATATTATAACAAACATAGAAAATCAACAACTAATTTAGTGTTTTAAATTAATTTATTGATAGAAGATGATATAATGTCCTTAAAATATCCAAACATTAATAAAATTATTAACAGTAAAAAACGCTCTGGGTCTATTTTGACGTCATGTATGTCTAAGGTTCTGATAATGCAGTATAGTGTACGTCTGCTGAATTTAATCGATTAGTCTACTATTTAAATGTTATGGAAATAAACGCATTTTTATAAGCAATCTAGTCGAAACTTTATCAGAAATTCTTCCATGTAAAAGTGTATTTGGAATTGGGGTAGCGTACTCATCCCAAGTTGTGTTAATTAGTAGATACTGTAAGTGGTTAATACATTTATTAATCCAACGCATATAAAAAAGAGAGACATCCATTTCTTAAGTGTGGGCGATTAATTTAAAGATATTCATTTAAATTTTTTAACGGGATATTATATGAAATCCTGACATTTTTTACACTGTTATAAATTTAAATTATAATTGTCAGGACAACAAATTTATGTTTTCATTAATTATGTTTCAACACAGTTACACAAAATGTAGTTAGTACATTTAAACTTAAGTTCAATTATATACTTCATTGTTTCGAACGAAACAAACAACCTTTAGTCTAATGACAAGTCATTTTAATATCGTAATGACGTTGTTAACGTTACTTTAGCTGTTCGCGAGTCAAATTTGTTAAATCAGTTTTGCTTTCCCACGATGACATCATTATAAAGGTAAATTATTTCTTGGATTATTATTATTATTATTATTACTGATGTGGTAAATAACTATTATATTAAGATACATTCCCCTCCAATGTGTGTTCCAGTTTTCGAGTTCATCTACGAAGGTTAACTTCCTCCGCCCCGCCCATTACCCCCTTACAGGATACATTTTAAAAAGATTTTTTTTAGTGGATGCGTACTCATAACAAAGAACACAACCTCTGAATTTCACGTCTCTAGTACTAGCGTTGTAGGCGTCGATATTAATTATCAGTGATTCAGTTGGGACTATGAAATTCTTGTTATTTATAAAGTAGTGTGTAGTAGCCGTTATATTTCCTGTATCGATGGACAAGTTGCGGATGAGTAGTGAAAAAAAGTGTGAAAGCAGCAAGTTGATTCTCTGAAGCGCTTATTCGCATTATAGCCCTCTGTAAGGTGTGTCTATATTTTTCTATAAGGTTAATTAAATCATTTGAGTAGGTCACATTAAACACGTTAAATAAACGTTTTCTAACTAATGTTAAGAAGGTAGGTATTATCTAGACGCGATTTAAACAAAATTGAAAAGTGACCTCATTTCGACAATCTGAGATTATGTCCCAATGAATTTCGTATAACGTTTTTACTCAATTTGTTAAGTGGCAAACTATCCTCAATTTTCCAGGATCATCTCTTTATATTAAATTCATAAAATCTGAAATCGAAGTTTTTTCAGTAGCGTCAGTTCTTGAACTAAACACAGTGTACTTAGTCATCTTACCTTCTCTCCCACAGAAACCAGAAATTGTCCTAAATGTTATTCCATAAAATAAGCGACTTATTTGGTAACTTTTATGAAAATACGTTCAGTAGTTTTTTCGTGATTAGTGGTGATAGAGAGAGAGAGAGAGAGAGAGATAGATAAAATAAAAATAAATTGTTTTCATACAACAAACAACAGACATAATAAATAAATAATAAAATAAATCAATGTGCACATTTGATTACGCTAAAACTTTATTATTTGTATACATTTGTTCTTATTAGTCGACAAGTACAACGAAAAGCAAATATTACCATTAGCCAGGGGCGACTTCCTGACATTTAACTGACAACACTGACAGGTCCTGTCACCACTGTCACGCACCTGGCAATCAAGTTGACTCGTACTTCGTAATTTTGGAGGCTTATACTGCCCAACTTTCATTACTTGTCCTAATTAAATTGTAGCAATA
This sequence comes from Pharmacophagus antenor, assembly GCA_018245475.1. Classification (NCBI taxonomy): domain Eukaryota; kingdom Metazoa; phylum Arthropoda; class Insecta; order Lepidoptera; family Papilionidae; genus Pharmacophagus; species Pharmacophagus antenor. The sequence goes on along the minus strand of DWQX01000227.1, from coordinate 44,611 downwards.
GACTATTTAACCTTAAGATATTCCTTTATGTTTCCTGTTATTTTTAATCACTAAACTAAAAAGAAGTGCGTTTTTAGTTTAACACGTGTAAGGGTGTCAGTCTGTGGTATCGCAACACCCAAATTGCTTGAATTGATTTTAACCAGCCTTTTTTAGTTCATTGACAAATGACTCGATTGTAAGTATGTTTAACTGCTTTAAACTTACTTTATTTTAATTTCAGTTGTAAGCATTATGAAATTTTAACATATTTCCATAATTATTACAGATTTTTGTTTATATCGAAGTCATCTATATATGTAAGATACAAAGTTCTGACTGATTTATTGACTAATAGATTTATATATCAAAGCACAGCCTAAATCGCTGGTCCCAGAGACAAGAAATTTAGATTTTTTTGTGTGCAACTGCCACTAAGGAAAGGTTTTTATATTAGAGTAAATAGACTCGAAAATTAGTTCACATATTGGAGAGGATTAACCTGAATATTAAATAAAAAAATACCATGCTCAGAGAATCGGATGTGTGACTGCTATTTACTACATAAGATTTAACTTAGATTACGTATGTTATGCCTAAATCTTATTACCCCATTATAAACTTAGTACACTTATTATAAGGCCACGATTATACTAAAAAAGATTACAAGGTTATTTAATAAAAAATTTCTTGCTTAAGGTGACCACAGGATTTTGAATTTTTACAGTTACCTGTCAATGTGAAATCAGGAAGCAAAAGATAATAAACGTATCTGACGTGTCTAAATATTTTGATACCACATTAACGTGTATACGCAACATGCGACTATGTACATATACACGGCGTACGTTAGTGATAACAAACACTGCGCTAAAGGATACTATCGGACCCCGTTTGCGATGAGTAATAATTGTTAATGAAACGGAATTGATGTCTTAACACAAAGCGAATAAAGTAAATATTTGTCTGTCGTAACATTGAAAATTATACTGTAAAAACCGTTTATGTAGTTGTAGATATGCTGAGTCATTTCCAAGAGAAAAATTGGCGCAATACTTAATGAGTCAATAATGCAAATTTACAATAAATAAAAAATATTACCCTTTTAAATGAGATCTTTTCATGTAATCTTCTGATGCAGTCCATGATGAAAGACAACGATTTGACCTCGAAAGACAGGATTTATATTTGGTAGACAACCATAGCGTGCCAAATTAAAATAAGAATATTTAGTCATTAAAAACAATATGGCATGACTCCGCTTGTATTTCAAACAATAATTACGAATTTTAGAAGCTATTAAAGACTCGACGCACAACACAGCACGCTCAATTTACCCTGCATATGATTTATTGTGTCTTTCACGCGACTTCCGTGATTCTATTCAATGCTACAAACACAGGCGTGTGATTTCCCGTTTACAGGGATGTGCTGTGCGAGTAATATCGATATTGTAAATTTCAACAATTAATCAGGTAAAATTTTATAGGTCAAATGGGTAGCGCTCGAGTCCAAAATTCTTTTGTTTTTTTTTTTATCAACAATGTGCCAACCTGAATTAATGTGATAATGAGGCCGTAGATGAAGAAGCGTGCTCATTCAGAATACTATGGCTTTCACATACGAGTATATGTCTGCCAGAAGGTAGCAACTCTGTTATGCAGGAAGGTTGCCATTGAGAGTGATAATCACCCAAGCGGATTCGAAAAATATCTGCTACCATCGTGACTCCATTCACGTAGCACCAAACTCGAACTGGGAACCTTCGCATTACAAAGCAAGCAGTAAACTAACAGCGCCACTAAGGAAAAGAAAATTATTCTTATTCTTGATGTTTAGACATTTTTTTTTAAATAAATTGTTGTAATTGTAAATTTTAATTGTAATCATAATTTATGAACTTTTTTTCATGATTTTTGAGTGCCAACATAACTGCACTATTAAGTGACGCACACAATAGTCACGTTATTACATACCTACGGTACTATAGTATATTTGTATACTATTTGAATATTAGTATACGGTGTAATTTTTCATAAGGCTCAATGATAAGATAATAATTAAAAATACATTGAATGTTTCAGTATTAGAATCGTCATGTCAAGCAGGTTCCGATATTGTAATTAAATATTAAGCCTTTACGGATGTGTGTAGGCAAGGCAGTAGTCCATGTACTCGTATTCTCCTCAATCCGGATGTTTACATTCAAATAATTGTCTAAATGCAAAACTGCAAAACGCGGCAGTTTGATTATCGGATTATGACGTTATTCATTTATCGTATTGATGAAACACGAATAACGAATTGAATTTTAATTGATCAAGCTACACGTAAATTCCATTCTAGAATAACTCCCGTCCATATAGATTGTGTATCACATTTCGAGGACCTTCGTCCGTAAAAGGTTAATAGTGACGAACTCAATTTTAGTTCATCAATGAAAGTAGCTTGTAGATAAACCATGTATAGAGAAAACATGTTTTGTTAAAAATCACGATTACGAATGATGACAAATTAAAGATAATTATTTAATTACACAGATACTTATTTAATTACATTTTATATCACAGTTATTTGGGATTAAAACTTAACACACAACAATGAGCTTAAAATTCATCAAATAAGTAGGTAATATTATACTTTAAATTATTATATTTTCATAAATATAATACTTTAGGTACTTAGTGTACTATAATTATGTACGTAATATTTTTCAAAAATTTATTTTAGTGCTTTTTATAAGCACTCGTAATTAAAAGTTATCGATATATTTTGGGGGCGTAACTAGCGGTGAGACTCGCTGAAATGAAACGCGTGACATTGTCGATGGTTTGCAGTAATTACATCAGTACACCGACGCTTGTGGAATGACAAAACAGAGAATAAAAACGTAGTGGCTGAACTATGGCTGGTATTCTATTAACATGTTGCCGCGCACATTTAATTTTGATATCGTGATCGGAAGTACGTTAATTTACCGTTTTTTATGACTGCCAGATGAAAGCGAGTGTAAGTTTGGACTTGAAAACTATCACATCTATTCAGTTTTTCTAAAAAAACTCGACAGCTTTTGTCGTCGTTTGCCTACATGTCGCAAAAGATTGGGCGGCTACAGCCATATTTTGTTTAACAATACATATAATATGTATTATTAAACAATATAATATGTATTCTTAAACAATATAGTTTTGCAAATTTGTCACGAACCACATTCATATGTCAAATATATATATATTTTCCCGCTAAAAGTAATACTAAGTTTGTCTTAGTTGTTTACGATTATGGTTGTGCATTCGAGATCATAAATACGAACACACACACACAAAGGTTTTTGAATGAAGTGAATGTGGCATTTAAGGGCTGATTTCGTTCTATATCTCGACATATATAAACAATCGATCTCATTTTGGTATTTATCCCATTAAATTTTCACTTTGTTTGCGAATTATTTTATAGTAAAATTTATTCCCCACTATTTGGCTACCTGAAGTTACCAACATTTAGATACACACCTAACACGTACATAAATGTTTGTTTTTTCTTTCCTTCATTTTATTTTCTTTTAATTTTTTTAATCTTTACTGTACACATAAAAGGACATTTTATAGGCACCCATAAAATAGAAAACAGGTACAAAGGCGAGCTTGACCCTAAAAAAGTTTTCTTCCAGTAAAACCGAACATTAGATAGAAACGAAACAAACAGAGCAGGTGAATGTATATAATAATTTCCATTTAATAAATGAAATGACGAGAAAGAAAAGATATGAAAGAAAATATATACAAAGATATGTATTTTAATAATATTAATTACTTAGTACCCAGATGGATGCTTCTTCACTCTTGTTCGAAAAACATCATGGGAAGGACTAGCGCATATATCGGGTGTCAACAAGTTCGACAGTAATTGCCTTAACAATAAAAGATTCGCTGTATTTCTTTGAAGAATGACGCGGTGTACAGAGAAGTAACTCAGTGCTGCGGCACAGAATCCCCGATGGAACAAGATATTCAAAACGTTCGTTAAGATTTGAAGGAGTACAAAGATTAGAAAGTAAGAAATAGAGAAAGTAAAGCGTATGTAAATCTGGGCGTTTACGGGCTGGAACTCAATGCAATTGTGTTCCCGGTTTTCGGAAACGTAGCCATATTTACGATGTCCAAAAGTAAAGCGTGAACATAAATTTTGTAATTGTTCTAATTTGTTTATTAGCTACTTCATAGCATCAAGAAAACAAATATCAGCAGAGTCAATATGAGTAAGGAGAATAGTTTGAGATGAAGTGATTTTGATTTCAAATGGCAAGAACTTCTGGAGTCGTTTATGACAATAAAGGTAAAGGATAAGGGTTTTGTGGTTGCGTCAAGACAGGTTTACGGGAAGCGTGATTTTGACGTAAAGTCCTTTAAAAAATTGTATTCAAGTTTCCAGTAGCTTTTTTCATCCTGTGCCATAACTTTGCTTAATTTTTATCTTAAAAAGGTAATCTAAAGATTAAAGTAACAAACTACTAAGTCCTCGAAAAGAAAACCATGAAAAAGATGTTCGTAAACCTGGTGTTAAATAAGTCAAGCCAGACTTTTAGGTTTGTACAGTATGTAATAAACGCGGTACATTTTAACTAGTGCCCCTTTGTATATAACTTATTGATTCGAGTTTTACTTTGCGGAACTCCATAACACAGTGAAATAAAAAAATTCAATTTCAACGCGTTTCGTCGTGGCATACTCTTTTAGTCGCATTTATTTTGAGACACACCGCTAGCCTCGATTTAGAACATTGAACCTGAGTGACGATTGTTTGTTTCAATTAATGAAAAATGTACATGACGTATAATTTAAATTATTTGTTTGATTATAAAAAGAAGTCTCAATGTAGATAAATGTTCAAGGTCCATGGAAGTTCAAAGTGATACATATTAAATATCTTCTTTCTGAAAGTTAAGTATTACTAGAATTAGTCTTAAAACGCGCATATGTATTCGAAATATCATCGTCTAAACGTCATAAACGTCTCCTTGCAAATTGTCAAATGAGTTTTTTTTTACGCTTGCACTAGGTTTGCGTGAATAATAAAAGAGTAGATTGGATCAATTATTTATTATCATTCACAATGCAAAATTTTTCCTCTATAGAAATGATCGTAAATATTAAATGTTAGTAGTTTTTATAACAAATTTGTTAAAACCATTCTCGAAGTTTTTGAATGATGAGCAGTGATCGGAGAATATATTTACCTAAACTTTAAGGAACAGAGTCAAGTGTGGAGACTTCCTTTAAATTATTTTTTTATGGGAAATCTTCCGGAACAATACTTAAATATTTAAAAATTGTTAGTTCTATCATATAACAATTAGATTCCACCTTTTGTTTTGTTTGAAATCATTTGTAGATACAAATAAAAGATCAAAGACAAATCAAAATGCATCTCTAATAAATCTATCCAATGAAATTAATAAAAACTTGCAATATTTTTCAAAATTTAAGTAGTAATTTAAAAAAATATATAATCAAGCTATGTACCTAAATATCTAGTTGTTCAGTTCCAATCAGTTCTATTTTTTCAATATTTTCCGGCTTTAATCTAGTCTGCTTATTAGATGACATCCATTTATATGCCGTAAATGATCTTTCGACATTTACAGATATAAGAAGTAGAAATTTGTATAATATTTCATGATCCGTTTCGATGTCATATTAAATAAGCCATATTTCGTTATCTTCGACCAGAGCTGTTTCTCTGTTTCTCCGAAACTAAACTTCGTTTAAATTTCGTTTGGAAATGTTTCCTTAATTTTGGTGAAATAGATTAATTTTCTAAAAGATTAGGTATTACTTTATCTCTCCAACATGAAATTGTTTTTATTTATACCTACCGATTGTATTTTACAATACTTACATTTTTAAAGTAAATATTTAAGTTATGTGCCGCAGATGTCCCATAAAAAATATTGTTAAGACAACATTTATTTTAAGAATCTAATTGTTTCACAGTAATTATTAAAAAAAAATTAAGGAAGTCTCCATTTTTTTATTGTTCCTCAAAGTTTAGGTAAATATATTCAGCCTATTCCGATCACTGGTGATGAGGTAACATATAGAAAAATAGACATTTTAAAAATTATTGTTTTGGTCTCTACATCATTTATATTTAATATTATTGCAGAAAGAATTACAAAAAAAAATTCGGAGAAATTTTAGCTGTTAGGCTTTTTGACGAGTATTACAGCTATCTATTACTGGCTCACGAATACGGTCATCTGTGAGCTATCCTCTACCTGTTCCATGAATGAAACATTACGTTTATAAACATTACATGTCCTTAACACTTTGACGTCTGCATGTTCCAGCAAAAATTTTATCAATTTTTAGAAATCAAGTAAAATATTGGTTTTAACTGTAATAAAAAAACAGTTAAAGCCTTAAGTTATATATTACAACAGAAACGAAAGGCACAAAAAACGTGCTTTTATCGGGTTTTCGCCTTAAAAACAGAAAAGGATTTTTTCATGTGTTACTTTTCATTCGCAACAACACGATATCACGCCGGACGTCAGTGTTAAATTAGATTAAATTCTGTAATGGAGGGTGCTAGTTTTTATGAAATTCTCAATTACTACTTAGGTCTAATCAAAAATTATGCGCTATGGTGCTGACTTATTGTATGCAAGGAAAGGCATTATGTTAAAAAGTTATCATAGTTAACAACACCATAAACCTGTCTTCTTATAAGAAAATGCATTTAATTAACATTTCGCTAATACGTTTCAAACATTAAAATTTAAATCAAAGTGAGTGTGTATGTATAAGTTACATCTATATCCAACCGGTACGCAGTGAATATTATTTACATTAACGAAAATTAGCTGGAATGGTAATGACGCATTGGCAACGATCCAGTAGTGTATCTAAGGCCACAGATGCGTGAACTTAGAATTAGAGTCAATTCGATTAAATAGGTTATGTAAACTTAGATAAAAATAAAGAATCTATTATTGCGTTACATGGAGACACATTTGCAGTAAATAGCATCGGCCCTGTGTTATTTGTGGAAATGAAACAATTCTGTTAGAAAAACGTCAAAGGTACTTTCATATTTAACGAGATAAACGTGTTAGACGACTTTATCAGTGATTGAAAAAATATTAAGATCCATGAAAAAAACACATTTTTCATCAGTTTTGTAATTATTAATGGGTTATATAAACAATAGTAAGATAAATTCCAATGTTTAACTTGAATTGGAGTACATTGTATAAATTTATATTTTTTGTTTTTTATATTTGAAGATTTGCAGGTTTTCATTTTATTTTAAAGTTTGAACGAAATTCCTTTTCAAATTGCAAATGTTTCAAAATTATCCCTTTGATATTCAATCGAAATGCTAATAAAGTCTTTAAATAGTACCGCAGTGTTATTTGGGGAAATGCCACATTTCTGTTGGTTCCAAAGAGGTCAAGGGTGACAGCAATTTCACATTTAAATGTCTTAGTTAGCTCATTGTGTTATTGTGGATAAATGAAAATAGTCATAAACTTTAGATCAAATTGTTAAATAACGTTATAAAAAAATTAATTATAAATTCATAATTTAATTATAAAGTTTATCAATGGCCTTTGAAGCGGTTTAGAATCAGAAAATTCAAAATATAGTTTAACACTTACAAACACATTTTCATTGTTTTCCTCGTGAGTCTGTATAAAATTTGTGCATCATTGTATTTTTATTTTTCCTGTTTTGCAATAAAAGGTATAAAATAACGTTAGCAGATGTAGTATAAAAAATAAAAAAGCCAAACGCATATTAATCTACGGACCTTTTCATCTAGGATTGTTCCGTCAAAATGAATGGCCTCGTATATCTAGCGTTAATTAGGTCTTCATAGGCACTTTTAAATGCTCAAATGATTCTAATGCCAAACATAAAGATGAAGGCTCTTTAGAGAAGAACCAAGCGAGAAACTTCGAGAAACACTATAAATAATAATTCTATTTATTATTTATTCATAAGTTGTGTTAAAAGCTTAATACTTTTTCTATAAATTTATTTTTCGGGATTACAATGAGGTTCACGAGTCTTACTTATTATTAACACTAGATTTACCGGACCCGTCATTTTTACGGACCAATCCTAGATATAAAATTCCGTATACTATAATACGTCTTTGACTTTTTTTTATTTCAGTATGCTGCCTCTGACAACATTATTCTAAACATTTAATTACAAAACAGGAAAAATGTGAACACAATAATACACAAAGTTACCGTAATTTCGTAAAGAAAATCATAAAAATGTGTCCGTAAATTTAGTGTTAATGTAAGGCAGTGGGAGCTATTATTTTTTTTCTCGTTTTTCATATTCTTTAACAAGCGGGCCATAGCCAAGCATGTTAGAGAACAATTGATGCTATTGAAAACCTGTGTTTTCCTCGAATATGGTTACTGATGTTAAAAATTTCCATGTGATGTCGCATGTGTTTAAAACTATGTATAGACTTTATTATAATTATTATCTAATTATATGTGAAAAATTTATCACAACAACTTTGTATCTTCGTATCTTAAAAGGTTGTATTTATAGGAGTAAAGTGAGACGCAGTCGTACGGTCCAGTACAAACTGGTTTCTTCAATAGTTGGCATATAATCGAATTGACGGATGAATCCACGACCGCAGCATGCAAGCGAGGTTACGTAATGTCGAAGGTCAACACGAAGCGGACGCCATTAAAAGCCGCGCGACGAACGGAAATGTTTTCATTGAGATGATAAATTTCGTTCAGTGCGAGACATTGAATCGAGAGAGATAAAAAGAGGTTTTTTTAGACCCTCTCTTACATCGAGGACACTCGCGTTTTTACGGCCTGGGAGGAGTGTTTTACCACTAGTAATACGGAGGTACCAGATTCAATTTCAAGATCATATGAGAAATGGAGTCTAGGCAGCGGTAGAGTTTTTTCTAGCTACTGTCCCACAACAGCATTGGTATGCATCGGCAGTCTTTTACTCGTATGTAAGAGCCAGGGTATTTTGGGGAAGCAGGATTTCTAATCACTTAACATAAACGGTCTCATTATCGGTTAACATCAATTGTCAATTGAGGTCAAGTGTTAACCCATTAGAGGTAAAATAAAACACTCTCCTTATATTTCAATGGGGATATTGAAGTTAATTTGTTATATTGTAAGCGTTCAAAATTACGAGCTGTTTAGGTATCGATTTGAATGAAAATTTACTGCAATACCTTTAGTATAATTCTTCACTTAAACGGCAATTGCGTTTGGTAGAGATTTATTTGTATTATATTTTTAATGATATAAGTACAATCACAAAAACTGACAGAATGAGTCGTTTATCAGCTCCTATCGAATTGATCGTTATGTTACGAATTTACCTATCTAGTTTTTCTATTAAAAGTGTAACTATAAATAAGAGACCAAATTATTAAACACTACAATTAAGAATAAACTTAACCGAAGTAAAAGTTAGCTAGTTAATAATAGAATAAAACATATCTTGCTTAAGTAATTTGTTTACATAACGGTGAAGACACAAATAACAACTTCGTACCCTTGTCTATATTTTAATAAAGATTAGGACATATTTTTATGTTATTGATTAAAAATGTATACAATATGTAACCTACATTTTAAGTATAAGCTAAGCTGAAATATTCGGTGTCATTGCGAAAATGTAATTAAAAACCAGTTGCGCCTGTTACTCATTTCATTGATTTTCTCATCTACTTAACGTTTTCATCGTTTATTAAATTCAAGTTATTAAATACAATACAGATTAATAGATAACACAGATAGCCGCATTCACATTGCGACCAAAAATACTAATATTTAAACTGTTTATAATTAATAGTAAATTTATGTATATTAAATTATAGCTTGTATTTTAGTACATTTTTAGTCTATTTGGATTCTTTATTTAAGTTCTAATTCTGTACATATAAAAGGAGAATGCTGATTGGGTGTTTAGAACCTGTCTGACTAGTTACCACCCACAAAGACAATCTGCCGCCATAGCAGTAGTTCGGCAGTCATAAACCTGATAGCCAGAAATATTGTGGGCGAACGTTTCACGATCTACGACCTCATTGTCATTTAACATGAGATGAAACCGAGGTCATGTTTTAACCCATAACCACCAAAAACCAAGATTTTTTTCGTTGTTTTTACGTCAAAACTATTGACGTATCGACGTGGAATAATTTATGGAATACATGTAATGTATATAAGTTAATAAATAAATAATTGAATGCACAAAAAGGCGCTATTGAGGTATACCAGTACATGACTTACTAAACTAACGTTAGTACAATGATCGTATTACGAATTCAAACCTAAAACCAATCCGTATCGGAAACCTTAACTCAAACCAATACGGTAGCGGCATTCGAATTACAACTTAGATATTTTTAATTTATTATTTCATTATTTTATTGTTCATCGATGCTGCAAGGTTATTTTCGTGCGCCGTGAAATATAAATAAAGTTCCAAAAATCTAATACAATAGGAACCAGAATTAAGGTAAGGTCAAACAGATCATAGTATTAAATCAACAATATACTCGTACTATATTTTACGATTAGGTGTAATGGATTTTTTTTTATATGGAAGGTAGCCAAACGTTCAATTGGTTTACGTGATGGAAAGTGACCACTGTTGTTCAAAGACAGACGCAACACTCGAGAAATCATAGCTGCTTTGCCGATGCTAAGGATTATATAGTTTAGTGTCAAATATTGTTATTATGGAATTAGTTAACCTTGACGCCAACGATCTCTACAGTCAGATGTTAACGTCAGTAGAGACGTTTGAAAACGAAGAAAAAAACCTTAAACAATGAACCGTTTAAAAAGACTGGAAATTACGATCAAGTCAATACTATACTATAATATAATTAACATCTTAGTAGACAAATACTACGTTTGTACAAATACATTGATGCTACTTACCACAACAATAAAACCAACATTATAAAAAAAAATTATTTGTTTCTTTTATTTCGACGTTACAGTTAGTGCTAAATAGTGCTGAATCAGCAACCTTGTTTACAACATAATTATACACATTTATTTTATATTTCATTTCATGTTTCTCCAAATAGTAATGCAATGATAAAATTTCAAGATTTCACTTCTAGACTATCGGGATTACAAAAATAAGGTCAATAATTAAATTCGAAGCGTGTGTTCTTTGGGATGTGTTGTGATTCACTAAAAAAGTGGTTTTGAGAAATCGTACCCCTACGATCGATAGACTCGACTTTTGGTACACACATACAAAAGGGGATAATTTTAATATAAAAAAATATATATTACGCACAGAGAATAAGCGTCTACCGGGTAGTTACATATATAATCTTAAGTCACCGTTTACAAAATGGTTTGTTAACGACTGGCGATAGTTAGGATTTACCGACTCAGCAAATATGTGAGGAAAGCCTTGGTTTGTATATACACAATGGTAGGGTTTCTTAATCCAATTATACATATGTGATATCTGTGCGAAGCAATATGGCGCAAGCCACATTGCTTAGCTTTTTACGAAACGTAAAAAGCTAAGCAATGCAATATAAGTATGTCTTCAATTATTAAGTAAATATATAAGTTTTTAACTATCTCCGTGTATCCACTGGGATAAGCAGCTTGTTTTGTAACACAGAGGATCCCCGGTTCGATTCCGGGCCAAGTAATGTTTGGGTGGGGGAAGGGGGTTTCGAGCCCGCCAGGCTAGCTACCACCTTCAATATTAATCTGTCACTATAACAGAATTGATATATCACCTGCTAGAACATTATGGGTAAGCCCTCTTTATCATCTACGGCGATATAAAGACCAAATGTTAGCCCATTGCGAATAAAAAAGTGTTTCAAATGCTGTTTTGCATGCTTAACAACCCGATTTCGAGGTTAATTAAACTATTTCTTTATATTATATTAAAAACAGAAAGTTTTGTGGAATATATGAGGTACATATTTCACTTTATGGTACTTATCGCACTTCTTGATACTGGTTTTTATCTTAAATTTATAATAGAGGGCCAATATTCAATTCTGGCAGCACTTCAATCGTCGTGAATATTTCGTATATATATTCTATCCTACCTACGGTGTATATGAATCGGTTGCTATTATGAACCTTGTTTAGTTTTTTAACTGCTTCCGAGGCGCAGTGATTTTCTTGCCGCTTACGTAACGCGCAGGTCTCGGGTTTGATTCCCCGACGCCGTGTAGTGGATTCTAAATGGTGGTAGAACTAGCTACCTCAATGTCAATCTGCCGCCATAAGAGAATTGCTGTATTCTGACAGTCCTACAAATGTGTGCCTGAATTATTCTGGGCGAACACGCTTCACCATCTACAGCCTGGTTATTATAGAACAAGGGATATCGAAGTCGTGTTAGCCCATAAACAATAAAGAAGCAATCGGAAAGTATGAATATTGTTCTAATAGAGATATCACATCACGAGAATAAACGAACTCTGTTCTTGTCAGAACATTATTAGTTAGTACATAGTGCAGTTGCTTTGAACAAATAAATTCTGTGTACAGTCAAAGAAACAGGTTTCATCGTCGTCGTTGCATATTTACGATTAAACTGACCTGTGGTCTGTTTTAAAGTTTCCTTATTATTTTACTGCCTTAGTGATGGAATTACGTTGCCTGTCTACTAAGATATATGGGAGCTGTAACGCTATTTTAGTTACCGAACAACGAATGCACTTAAAACTGACGTACATTTTATGATTCAAACTGTGCTATCTAAACTAGTACTCGATATACTAAGGTAGTGTACCTACTTAACAAGTAATTTATTGTAAGGGTTTAATAAATTTAACATTTTGTTTGTTGATTATAACAAACTACCTTATTTAATTTTAAATAAAGATTGTTGTTTTAATTTTTGAACAGTTTTTTTTATAATCTTTATCTATCGCAGTGTTATATAAGTAATTCATATGTGACCTTCATAGGCGTATTACAAAATCGACGTAAACAAAAATTATTATTTTCCCTCCAGAATTCTCATTTCTTATTATTAATTACAATTTAGGTAGTTTTTGCTATGTTGTTTTAATGTTACAATTGCTGATCTAACCCTAAGAGTGTTAGTTAAATATTGACGTCAAAAGACGAAGTCAATTGCACGAAGACAACCAAAAGGTCGTTAGTTGATAGTGGTTATTGCGGAATGAAACATCTTTTATTTAAAGACCTCTAATCAATAGTATCTATTTCAATATTTATTTATATTTTTTGGTACGTTTTTTTTGCGTTTTAAATAACGCAATTTTTATTTAATTTTTTAGCGGTCACCCTTGCTCTTTTTTTTGCTAACGATCCAGCTTGAATAAACAAAGGGAAAAGGCAGTATAGATTTAACTAATAAATATTAATTTTACCATAAATTAAATGACTATATTCTTTATATTTATTATTATTATTATTAATAACTTTAATTGTTCACGGGGTATGTACACGTAAATTGCTTTAGCAGCGGAAGTTTCCATGACAGTACCAAAATTTTGTATTGATGAAGCTATTTCGCGTAGCGGTCACAAAGCGATGCCGTATGCAGTTGCATAGATAACGTTTTAATATTAAAACGCTTGATCTATTCTCAGCGCGGCTGTACGATGCAATAGCGGGCCGCGGGGCAACGGAACAGGTTCATGTATCAAACGAGATAAGGCACACAGCGACAAATACACGCAAACACACACACACAATCAGGAGGTCAAGCGTTACGTCACTATCGACACACGTCGAATTTCACTTTATGTGTATACGTATTGGATTGTGTTTATGATACTGATATTAGTAAAAAAATATTTATCATTGCAATAAATAAAAGCACATGCCATTATTTTTAAAAACTAATAAAAGTCTGGGTAAATAATTTAAAAGGTTGTACGGAGATGTAATACTAATATATTTAGTAACATATAATTACCACCAATTATCTATTACATACTTAGTGACACTATATAAAATTGTATAATAATCAATTAAAACAAGAGACACCACAAATCGGTTTGAAATATGATTTACCTAAATTTAACTGCTACTATATAACAATATTAAAAGTAAATTATATATTGTTTGAAAAAAAAAGGCATATACAATTATAACATATCAAGTCATGAGCAATCCATATTGTACAGGGACCTCAATATTGAAGGTCGAAGCCATTGTATTAGAGTTCCTTACGTCAAAAATGATGATCGTTTTGATGCCTTTTAAGTCCAACGCAATAGTGAAACGGTGCGTCATAATCACTTAATGCTGTACGCGTAACGTTTTGTTTTTGTTTAAAAAATTTAGGCGGCAACTATTGAGTCATCTGCTCATTTATAGTTAATATAACTTTTAAATTATTTTTATTACTCTACGATCCGTGAGAAGTACTCTAGAATTTCCTGTACTCAAATTTATACTATACAATTTATTTTTTAATTTTCAAGTTCCCTTTATAAAATTCTGTATTTTACACATATTTACGATGATCACTCAATCTCACCTGCTTTTATGTGATGATGCGGTTTTTGGTGGTAAGATGTACAACCCAAGAAATAGGGTATTCATTCTGTTCTTAAAGACACGTTGTTTTCCGACGGGAATACAGACGTCAGCAAGAATGTTCCATTCATTTGTTGTATAGTATTATATACATTAAAATAGTACATAATATTTTATACATGTTCACAGTATTGATTTCAAATTAAAATTGTGACCCATAAAGAGTGAATGGTTTAACCCTTGATAAAGAGGTATTCGTGTGCCTCCTCTCGCTTCCGCTCAAGGTCGTTTAATTTTAAACAGATTACAGGCGACTATGTTTACGGCTTAATGTCAATAAAATGTTATCTAAAATAAATTATCATATGCTAGTCGGACACATGCGACTTATTTAGGGTACAGTTTTATAATATCGAAAAAGTTAACAACATAGTGATTGTAATCATAAAATTCTTGAACGCGGTGTATAAAAGTAAAATCTGGCATTATGCCACGGTTTTAACCAGACTGTGTAAATGCTACTTTGTAATGAAAATATGTAGGAAAGGGAGATTAAAACGTATAAAAGAAATATATTATACTTACCGGTTAGTGGAACACTAAGTTTTGAGAACTTCACTTTTAGATCACTTAGCGGCGGAAGTGATCGGTGAACACTTTAACATCGTCGAATCTATTCACAATTAGAACATGCACTGGTGTTCGTGGTGATCCTATACAGGGTGTCCGTGTTGTTTATTTGACAGTTGTAACGAACGGTGTGGTATGGACCGTGATAAGCGACGGGTGGCCGCGCGGCGACTGCCCGCCCGCTATAGCGTTGACGCGCCGGCTCACGTGCGTTTGCATGCAAAAAACTTGACCGCAGAGTTTGGTATCTCACAGAGCACTCCCGCCGCAGTCCCGAAATACATTAAAGAATTCCTAGTTGTGCTGTCTATGATTCCAGGCCATGTGTACCATTCTTGGCACACAGTAATTAGTACGATAATCGTATGTAAATACTTATTCAGGCCTTACTCCCTTGATAACTAATTAATACATGGCCACCAATAATGGACAAGACAACCCAATAATATGTTTTAGATAGAGAAAATTTGAAATAAAAAAAAAACAGAAAATTTAAATACATTTCGGCGTGTACCGAAAATGGTCTGCGTGAATCGGAATCGTATAACTCTCTCGGTGTTACTTTATGTTGATTAGAAATGTATTTAATTATATATACTACACTTCATTAAAAAAATATGTACTTCAATTTGTTTCTACTAATTACCAAACATAGTCGCGTATAAGATTGTCGACTCTATTTTCAAAGTGTGTCTATGGATTAGAATGAAATATATAAACAACGCAAAATTACGGGTTCGAAGCTATCCGCCAAATTCAGTTCCGATGACGTCACCACCTATATATACGCGGTACCACCTTACAAGCAGTTATTAATAAACACACGATCGCGAAATATTCCATGTGCAGCCATTGTTGTGAAATTATTTCACGGAACTACATCATTCGATTACTGAATACGTTCCTCGAAATAACCAAGTTTGACGCTAAAGGGGCAATGTTAAAAATTTAATGCCAAAACATAATTACAGGACTAATAATATTTTCATGACGTATCCGATGAACGCGCAAAGAAATGACATTTATACATTAGAATGTCAAATATACTTTCTAGTTCCTCTTATAAAATGTATTGCGGTATATTAAAGGAGTTCCAAACATTGATATGATATCGAGAGAATACTTCGCGTAATAAATACTTTTCTGATGAACGATTATTTATACGCGTTATA
Organism: Pharmacophagus antenor; assembly: GCA_018245475.1. Lineage (NCBI taxonomy): Eukaryota > Metazoa > Arthropoda > Insecta > Lepidoptera > Papilionidae > Pharmacophagus > Pharmacophagus antenor. The sequence continues at coordinate 28,300 of DWQX01000227.1, read as the reverse complement.
ATCGTACAAGCCGAAAAACTCGACTTGCCACATTTTCGTAATCATAATTGACACAATAATTCATTTGTTAATGATCAATTAAATTGATTTTAAGTAATAAACATAAACTATCGATGAGAAGACAACGACGAAAATAAAAATCACATAATATTTTGTAAGTGTATTAGTGTTACGACTTGCCCTTAAGGTAGTCCACTGCCTACAGAACACAATAGAGTATAAACATTAGCGTTTACTTGTCTATATTGCACTAAGTACCAGCGACTACAGTCTATTATTAATGCATAAATAAATCTACTATGTGGGATATATAGTTAAAACATTCAGCATTATTCGGGTTACATAATGATAACAAAAACTAGAGTTTCTTTTTTAATGAATGAAGCGACGGAACGGGGAGGACCGTCACCTAATAGTGAGTGAACACGCCGAAACATAACAATGTCATGCTAGTTTGGATTTTTATACTGCATCGCATTGCGCTCTAGTGAAAGAAGACTTTTCACCTTATTAAAACTGTCGCAACGCATTCATACGAAAACATTGTAATATTTGCACACTACTTCTAAACGGCAGAAATATGAGCTGCAATGTTAATCACTTTTTTGTTTTACGTAGGGGAAATGCAGAGACATTTGTCCTCACGAGTCACAGGGGTCGACGGGGCGGTGGCAAACAGACCATTTTCACCAACAGAAACCGACCAGTAAAACATGTTAATTTTTTTAAATTTGTGTCGTCTAAAGCAACCAAAGTTACTTTTCGTACTATTTCGTTATATCGATAGAGTATCAAGCTGCCGTTAATGGTTAAGTTAGGAAACCATTAAGGTAACTTAACCGACCGGCGTGAGGTTGAAATGGTGATACAACCGCTAAACGGGACGGTTTGCAAGAACCGGATAATAGGATATCAGACAAGATGCATCGTGAGAAATGTTTATCTTTAACATGAAAGAAATTTACGATGACCGTATCTACGTATAATCAATCTAGATGATCGCCAACAAGGTCTAACTTAGGTAACTTAAAAGACGGGTACAAATACACGTTAAAATGCTCGCTAGAATATTTAAACTGCGCAATGTGTTAAAAAACGGAGAGTAATACAACAAATGCTGTATGAAAAAAATACATTAGTTGTATGAAAATAGCGTATAATGCAGATATAGTAAATTTTCTATCAAATATGTAGATTTAGGCGATACGGCCTAGCAAGTCACAGTCGAAAAACGTCAATTAAAATAATAGTAGTAATCAACATAATAGTCTTATTGCCTATATCGCGTAGTAGTTCACCGTTTGGTTTGTAACACCGAATACTGATGCTTGGATGGTGGTAGATTTTCTCGATTAGCAACCCGATCCATAAAGTCAATCTGTCGCTACATTAAATTGTGTTGCGATCTGGCAATTGTATATGTGAGTGAGATTTTATGGAGTGCATGCTTCACCATCTATGACCCTATTGTCACTTAGCATCATGTGAAATTGAGGAAAAATAAGTAATGAAAAAAAAAAATTATGAAAAACCACATACCCAAAGAATTAAAGCATTTAACAACAACACAATAGGGTCATGATGAGAAATTAATACCGATGACCCAATTACCAGCAAGCAACGCATTGTCCAATGCGTTGCATGATTATGCATTGTGTATGGACGTAAAACTTAATATGGCAATTCTCGTTCGTGGTAAAGTGCTTTCGTCAGCGTACTGCAGTAATTGGATACAAAAAAAAGTTGATAAACGTTAAAAGAAATAATGAAAATCTATTCACGCACGTGATTTTTCAGCGTTTGAAACGATGGCAGAAAGCCAAGAGTCGAGGCCCCAAGTTATCAACGATAGGTACGGAACCCAACGGTAGTGCTACTACGTGATATATTTTTGACATTTTGCAATTTTAAAGGTTGCGATAGATAAACGCCCGTACCGTTTCACCTTTACGGAACTTATCCACTTTAACAGAATAACTATAGATATTTACGCACGCAAATTTGTTACAGTTATATCATTATTATTGGGTTAAACAGATGTATTATGCATAAAGAAATAATAGATTAAAAGATCATTAAATAACTAAACTTAATTATTGTCAATATAAACATTACGTACTTGCAATTTTATGAAACAGTGACCTTAAAAATAAAATTAGTCGAAATTCGAAAGACTAAGCTCTGGCTAAAAACAAATTGTATGAATCACGTTGACCGTCAAAGTCGTCTGTTTTCTCAGAATAAAGTTTTATAATACAATTATTTTTGTCGAAGATAGATGAGATTCAAGCGGTGTGATGTTGAGAAACTATCTGCCGTTCTATGAAACAATTTCTATACAATGAAATTAGTTTGTTTCGAAGGTAATGTCTGCAGTCTTTACTCGCTACTCTTACAGGATATTATTAAAAGCGTGGTTGTTTCTGAACCGTAACAAACATGGTCACGGCGAAGAGGGTTTTACCGGTTCATTATCTCTGTAAGTAAATTATACGTGTGGAAAATATATTAAGTATAGTTATTTTAAAATAATATTGTATTAAGTTATTCATAGCTTTTTTAACGTGATGGGCTAACACTTGACTTCGATTACAACTGATGCTGTCACTAATAGGCCGTAGTTGGTGACGCGTGTCCGATCATAATACTTCTGGCCAGAGCTATATGAGAATATTTATCTCTGCACACAACAATGATGCTGTTATGTCAGCAAATTGACTTCGACGATATTCTACAACCGTCAAAACTCCGTAAGGCTTAATACTTTTATAATCTGTACGTTTGCCATAAATTTCAACGAAACATCATCATACGTAAATCAAAAGGATAAAAAGTCTTATTTTAATAATCTGTTTGTTTTAGCAAACATTAACACTAGGTTAATCAGACACGTAATTTTGCCAAAACGCGTTCAATAAAAAATTTTCTATACTTACATGTACTCGATTTTTCAGGATTTTTCTTTCTTTATTACAATTTGGCTTTGTTTATTAAAAAGCAAAGGAAATATAGGGATTAATTAATTAATTAATGTATCAAATTACTACGGCTTCGAAAAGAAAATCATGAAATTTTTACAACCTAGTGTTAATAAACATTAGATGTTAGTTGCCATTTAAGGCAAAAGAAAGCATATGTAATATGAAACTTGTTAATAAAAACAAATGTTTTCGATCTATTCGAAATAAACTATTAAAACAAAAATCACTAAATAATAAAACTCATCAATAAGTTAACAAGGCAAAGCGCATCAACCTATCTAACAGTTTGTCAATACGAACGGTATGTGACGTCAACGAAAGGTTAGACAAATTATTTATAAATAAACAAATGTCAAAAGAAGAAAATTACTATTGAATGTTAGAATTCATTCAATGCGAGCAACAATGTCGTTTTATTAACTCGCAAGAGACAATTTCATTGTGTAAGCGGGTAGTGTAGGCGTAAAATTGCATCACAAAGCAACCATTCAACTTACCGCGCAAACGAAACGATAGAGAACTGGTGAGAAAGAAATACGAATATATATGAAAATTTATGAAAATTAAAAAAAGTAAACACAAAGAGCGCGCGAACACGGGCATAGCCCAATGACTTATGACACAAAATGTGCATAGATTAGATAATGGCGATCCGATCCGAGGCGCATACGAGCGTCATGCTAATAACTGATGCGACTCCGTTTGGTACATGGCATATTTCAGGATACAATTACTAAATATTTCGAAGCTTCTATTAACATATTAATTTAGAAATAACATAACAATGTAAGCTAAATGAAAATGGTATGTTTTCTGAACTCAGCAGATGTTATTCTCTTTTTTATATTTATTTTAGTTAAATATACCAATATAATAATTGATTGTGCAGAACTCTCGTTCAAATAAACAATGCAAGAGAGAATACAAAATACATATGCGTGCTACTTTTTATAAACAGATGAAAAGAAAAGTGATGAGTAAGATAAAATTATATTATTACTTTCTATAAGTTTAAAACACATGTATTAAGGTAGATTATATTAGTTATGTAAATAAATAAACAAATATTTATGAACATAATGTATAGTGAGCTTCGGAGCTTGCCTGAATGCCCGCAACATAAAATGGCACACTAACGTAATCGCTATAGAATTATTAAAATTTTTAGAGATTGCCGACTGTTATATACTTGAATTACATTCTATATTTAAATGACGTCACATAACGTCGGAAGCCGGTACTTTATACCTTTAATAATAAAAGATTAATTTGTGTTTATTTTTCATTAATCTGTTGATCATCATCATTTGATTCAGTGTCCTACTGAGCTTCATAAATGATATTTACATAGTTATGATTTATTTCGGACTGGGTACCAACGTTTTATATACTGATCAAAATTCGTAAATGTGTCATGGTCACCATATCCAGTTGGATGAATTTTAAATTGCAATTTGTATGCCCATTTAAAACGAACTCAACTTTTCGTTGTTAGTGATGCAAGCTAAATATGTATGAATCGCAGTACTTCTGGCTTCTTATGAACCCTTGCGATCGATTTGTTTACGTCTGTGCAATTGCAATCAATTAATATAACCTACGTGGTTACGACGTCTAAAATGCATACAATAATATTTGCATACTTACTCGTATTGAGCATATAACACACGACCGATCTCTTTGAGTTAGTCATTTTGTTATTAGTTTGTTATTTATTGTTAATTGCACTTTTTGCGTCGAAAAAACTTGCTCTAGCTCAACAATATCACCCTTTTTTAAAAGATCACAATTGTATTTGTAATAGAATTGCAAGCCGTAAAAAAAATATCTACTCATTACACAACTATGAATGAATTAATCGAGTATATATTATGATTATCTACTACCTATTTAGTTAGCGTGCTCACGGTTTTCTCATAGGCGCAACATTCAAAATGTGGAAAATAAAATAACATCAGGTGGGCCAACCACAAAAGCCCAGAGATCCGCAGTTTGAGTATAGTAGTTCAAACTTATACGTTGCTAGCATTTGAACTAGAGCTAGTAATACGAATTATTATACATTTAATGATAAACGTGAACTTTACGCTTTCGCTAATATTTTGTAAGACGTTATTATACGTCACATATCTTTTATATTTTATAGTTGGGACGATGAAATTAATGGTGCAGATGTAATAGTGATGACACTAATTTAAAATACGTACGAGATTTGATTATTAAAACACGTGCAACATAAATATGGTTCACAAGACACAATATTCCAGTCCAGAAAAATTAACAAAATTAAAACTTTTTTAACTCTCTCGTAAAAAAATAAATCTAATTTCTGTTATTCATTAATTGAATAAGTAAGAAATTCGAGAATATTATTACATTGGTTTACTTGATTGTTATTAATAATTTCAAAGATTTAAGTCAAGACAATAAACACAATTAACTTTTTATTTCCATTACGTTCTCCATCGTTTATACCCTTGTCATAATTTAATAGCAGTTTCTACCGACCTACATCATAATGACCTTGACAATGACGAAGAAATGTAAAGGGAAATTGCCGTAAAAGACGAAAAATAAAAACTGAAAATTCGGACTCCCATAAGTATAGTGAAATGTTTAATAAACTTTATTGACTCCAAGGGGCTTCCCGTAAACCTAGTGTTAATCTTATACTGTTTGAATTTGAAGCTAGTAGTTGATTCTAGTTGAACTGGAAACAACTACGGAACTAGTGAATGCGTGGAGTTCCCAACGCTCGTAATCCGTGCAAGATAGTGAACGGGTTACACTTATTTGTAATGTAAATATACGTCGACAGTTACTAGCCGCGCGCTGTACTAGTTGCGGTTCGTTTTGCACAATGTATATTTTGGAAAATGATGTCCGTCGAATATTAAGAGTATATTATATTTGTAATTTCGATATGTTGCCTTTGCTAACATTAACAAATTGTTCGTGGAAAAAGATTTTCGTAAATCGTTAAACGAAATTCTTCTCTATTTTATTGTTCGCACGAGAATATTATACATTTTTGACGCATAAGACTTGCAGATGTTTTGGAGTAATGTGCTTTGCTAAAATATCACATAATCATAAGTATATGTATAAATTGAAATTATTAATTAATTTAACTATTTATTAAATTAATCTCTCTTAGTTTAAAGTTATTTCTCACATAAAAGTTTTACTGGCCATAAATACGAACTGATGTACCGAGACAGTTTCAAAAGATATTAATAACAAATGATAATATGGTTCAAAAGATTATAATAACTATTTAATCTATTCTATTTTACCGTTTTTGAGATAACTTTTTGTACAAATTCTTACAGAGCTAACTTCGTTTAATTACATCAGAATTGGACAGACAGAAATATTTAACTTTTATAAACAACGCCATCTAATATATGAAAATGAAACTAATACAGTTAAAGTAGATAAAACGCTTATATTCTATGGAGTGCGATTTTAAACGCAGTTTCTCGAAACATTATTACACCTCGTTTATGGTGTTGGCTCGCGTCCAGTGTCCGACAGTTCGGGTATCATTAAATTTAGTTAGCGGTAGCAGATTTAGATCAAACTTTAGCGTTGGCAGACGGACACATTCGACTAGTTAGGCGTTCAAATATGAGATTCAAGTCTTAGAAGATTATCATGTTCTATAAGAACATAAATAACACAACAAAATTTTGTATACTTTCGTCAATGTTATATGAGATAATGATTATTACCTTATTTATCATATATACATGATGTTTAGGTTATGGACTAACACTTGATCTCGATATCATCTGATGTAAAGTTACAATGAGGCCGTAGATGATGAAGCGTGTTCGTTCAGAATACTTTTGGCTTTAACATATATCTGCCGGTTATATAATGTAATCACAGTTGACAACTCTTCATCATGCCATGCTTCTTTTTTGACATTTTTAAAAAAACTTACCGTGAACTTTAAAGAACACTAGTTATTGTATAAATAAATGAAAGGAGAATAATAAAACCTAGGTAGGCGAAAACGTACCATTTTATGGGACCAGAAGGTAATTGTGTTGAATCAATCAAAGGTAAAAGTGAAAGTGTAAATGATAATTAAGGGCTATCTGAGAAATAGTACAATGGTAACTGTACATATAGATAATGGTATGCACTTACCGGCATCACCCACGGCCTGGCTCAACGTGTTCTCGGTGACCGGCCGCAGCGCTTCCACCGCGCTGATGTAGCCGAGGCGGTCGGCGATCGCGCACGCCGTCTGACCGTTCTGTCAGCAAGATTACATTTTATTATAACTAGGGGAGTATCCCTTGAACCAAGACCCGGATTGTAAAATCGTATCTTACCATTGTAAAAATTAGTTTTAACAATTGGCACATTCTTTCATGCTGCCGACTATGTACTAACATTTTCAAAATCTCTTAAAGTATCGGGACGGGTGAGATCATTCGGTACGGAATAATTGTAGACAGTGTAAATCTATGTTTTTATTTGCATTGTTTTTTTCTATGAACCACACCATACTACATATCTAATGAAAAACTTTATTAACGTTTATTTAAAAGACCGGTATAAGCTAGTACATGTATGGTCGGTAAGAGCAATAACGATAGAGTTTGCTAGAACTTATATTTAAGGAACTTACCGCAGATAATGCATTGGGGTCCGCGTTGTTTTTAAGCAGCAACTGTATCACTAAGGTGTGTCCTTGTTGGGCGGCTTGGTGGAGTGGTGTGAATCTACACAATATTAAAAATAATTATACTTTTAGTCAAATTTAGTATGGGGATTGTCGATGTGAATAAGAAACAAATAATAACAATGAATAAAATACACTGTTCGTTTTAACTGTAATTGTTAACTATTACAGTTAGCATGAACGAATTAATTGTACATATGCGTTGAAATTTTTTGTGGATATCGATTTTGATTTTGTTTCGTTCTAAAAAGATTTATACATGTTCATACAAACACTGCACGTACTATAGTGAAAATTTATTGAATTCATATTTCGACGTTTATTCAAAAAATAGTAGCAGTTTGTTTTTGGCATAGCTTTTCTTAGTATTTAAGGGATCCTTTTGTAATATCTTTAGGGAAGACTAAGTTAGGTAGCATTTGTAATCGTAATAGGTCGTTCACATCATAATATTCCAGTATACCATATAGAACTGGTGTTATTTATACTTGCCCGTGTGCGGCGCGCGCGGTAACGTCAGCGCCCGCGTCAAGGAGCGCGCGTGCAGCCGCGAGATGGGCGTGGTGCGCGGCGGCGTGCAGAGGCGTGTAACCGTCGCGCGTGCGCACGCCGCAGCGCCCGCCAGCTGCTAGCAGCGCGCACAGCACCGCCGTGCGGCCCTCCGACGCCGCGAGGTGCACCGGCGTCAGGCCTGATGTACAAGATCATTATTATTTTGAATGATTGAAGACGAGTATGTCACTAAGTCAGGGAAAATTACATTATAATAGTTATAACAGAGTACTAGATAATTTCTTCTATGTGTATTAAAGTTCAAGTGTTACAGAAAACTTCTCTCTCTTCGAAAAAGGAACAGTTGTTAACAACTTAATAATAATTAAATGAATGAAAACCACAGAACATAAGGTTTCTTTCTTCTATCATTTGGTTTTAAGCCTATGTTGCAGAAAGTTCACTTATCTCTCCCGAAAGTAGAAGTTAAAACAAAACTATAAGTAAATTAATTCACTTTATAAATATACTGTTAGAAAGAGAGAGAATGAGAGAAATATCTGTTTTTCGTTCAATGAACGAGGTAATTTATATACATTAAATTGGTAAGATCCAATATCATAAACCGAGCGTAATATGTTGTGTTTATGATATTTCATACAAGAATCTTTATTAGGTATGAGCCACGTACATCTACTTTTTTAAAAAAAATTACGCAGTGATTTCAAACAGTTTAGAAAGAGGCAAACCATGCTTTATTTGTATAAATTTACCGTTGTTAGCTGGAACGTTTACATCAGCACCGCGTTCTATTAGCATTTCGACGCAGTCTTCGTGACCTTCTTGTGCCGCCATGTGTAGTGGAGTGAATCCGGCTTTGGATTTGACACTAGGATCAGCATCTGTAAATTTAATACTTATATAGTTTCAACAGTCCAGTAAAGCTATGTAAGCAATTAGAACTATTAAATTGACTTGGTTGTGACGATTTTTACTTGAAATTTCTTATGATACCACGCTCTTCGAATTTTTATTTATGTAACTTAACAAACATTGGTAACAAAGTCATGAAATAACAAACAATAAAATTCAAAATATTCACCGTGTTCTAGTAGAGCAAATGCTATGTCTGGGTGGTTATGTCGACAAGCAATATGTAAGGCGGAGTGACCATTCTTTGCCAAAGAATGTGGTGATGCACCTGTTAAAAAATATATTTCTATTAATTTACTCAAAACAACATTAAACGTATGTGGAATAATTATGCGGTACATATTTATTTTAAAAATAATTGGGTATTGAAACATTGCTAAATAAATAACCGAATAGAACAAATTTTTTTTAACCATACAGTGTCTAGGCATATATTAAACATTGGCAATCACGTCTCCACCGTATAAAATACATAGTTAAAAATTACATACCTTTATCAAGCAAGAGCAGAGCTATATCAGGGTGTCCATAATACGTCGCCATGTGCAGTGGAGTGATGTGGCTTCTCCCAGGAGCATCAGGTTGCGCTCCTCGGGCTAGAAGAAGTCGAGCGACGCCTATGTCGCCGTACTTTGCAGCCAAGTGCAGAGGCGTAAATCCTTTGCGTGTCTCGGCTTCGATCGGAGCGTTATGGTCGAGGAGAATCGAGGCTACTTCTTCTTTACCTATTATCAATTGATATGATTTAATTATAGTGACATACATTTACAAATCCAATCCAATAATGATGGAAGTATTTTATCCAGCACGAAGGACCATCAAAATAGCATAGAAAAGTCCAATTTTTATGTAATACATTGTTAATACTCACAAAATGAACCATTTTTAATACGTATAGATCGGTCTTTACACCAGCGTAAAAGGCAAGTAGGAAAACGCACGAATGTGAAAAAAATATTTTGAATAATATTTTCCGTAGACAGGTTATTGTTTAAATAAAATTTAATTTGAGTAGCGTATGACGGAGTAATTTTGAAAAAGTTAAGGGCGGCTAATGTCAATCAGTGAGCATTTTTCGCCTGATGATGATAATACAATAAAAAGTAATTATTAAAAATACTTAATAAAGAGTAAATAAATTGATGTAGAAATAAAATCAAAATTCATTTATTTAAATTTTAGCGACCAATTATCACTTTTGTAGTCAGTTAATTTACATTTATAGCCGGTCCCTCGATTCCTCTAACCTTCACTACGTGCTATAGCCGAGGTGAAGAAACGGCGCAAAACTCTCCAGCACGCTATCTCATAGTAACAACAAAGAAATATAAATATATAGAGTATAATAACAGTACCCTCTTTAGCGGATATGTGTAGGGGGGTGTAGTGGTCCTTTGTTGCGGCGGCGACATCGGCCCCGTGTTGCAGCAGTAGCGCGGCGATGTCGGCGTGCCCGAGCCGTGCCGCAACGTGCAGCGGCGTCTGCTCTTCGCGGGCCCTCGCTTCCACCTAACAAAAAGCTAGTTACAATGAAAATGCCTATAAATATAGCTAAGATATCATTGTTCACCCCTCTCCTCGTAGCAGAAGCATAGTGACGGAGATTGTGTGAATTTTGCTTTAAGTCAATTTTAGATGAAACATTTTCAACAAGCTTACATATATCAAATATAACTAAGTAAGATTTAGTTTCAATTTGCTGCTACCAAAGGGCATCATTGGAGAGCAATTTCAAAATTATAAGCAAATGAATTTTGATAATTAAGGGTACTCCCTTACTTATAAGTATAAAAAATGCCTGCGTACTTTAGCGTTATTCCGCAGGAGCACGCGCACGAGGTCAGTCTGATGCGCCCTGGCGGCGAGGTGCAGGGGCGTTTCCCCTCGCGCGGTGGCCGCGTCAGCATCCGCTCCCGCTCCCACCAGCACCAGTGCGATGTTCATGCAGCCCATGAACGCGGCCACGTGTAGTGGAGTAAGACCGGACTCCGTCGTAGCAGACTTGCCTGTAAAAGAAAATAATATTTTTAACTAGACAAGCAGTTTCGACAAAATTCCACTACAATCACAATACTGTTACGCCGGAATCGAAACAGCGACCATAGAGCCAATTGAATTTTTAAATGTCATGATCTTAGTATTTTTATTTTAAAATAATATTTGGCGTATACGTTACACCTTAACTGCATGCTATATAATCAAATTTGATCTAAATTGTAAGAACAGATTATACAAGAATGTGAGTAAATGTGAAAACGATTTGGTGTAATCACCACGATAATTATAGTAAAGAATGGAAGAAGAATAAATTAATCCAACTGGTAAGCAATGTGAAAACAAGAACAATTATCACTGAAGAAGATTTACGTTATAATTTAAAGATGTAACTTCGTTAATGAATCAAAACTGTTCTAGAATCAATTTAAGGTATTGCGTTAAACAAGTTCAACAAATACGTTATCGCTTAAACGACAAGTGTAATCAAGAACTGAATAACGGTTTAAAACAAAACCAATTAATTAATGTACTCATTAACCATACATTTTGTTTCTTACGATCAGAGGAGAAATCACTTACTTGCACCATATTTTAGAAGTAGTTCCACAACTTTGAGCCTGTTCTTCTTGCACGCGATATGTAGAGGTGTGAATCCATTCAAAGCGCGAGCGTTTGCGTCAGCGTTTCTATCAAGTAGTAGCTTAGCTACCTGTAAAGATAAAAAAAACTTACTTAACTGATACAATATTAATTCTATCTACAATGGGCAATGAAACGTGCTCGCACGGAATACTTTGACTCTCATACGTCGACATCAAGAAAGTGCCCAAATCGGGACTTCCTTACAAGGTTAGTAGTTAGCCGTTAGGTATTTGTAATAAATGTTTTTACTTTAGACTTGACTTTTTCAAATATATTACATAAAAGATCGATTATAATATAAGTAAAGATTAACAAATCACCTTAACGTGTCCACAATGAGCGGCGACGTGCAGGGCCGTGAGGTAGTCGACGGTGACGTCATCGATAGGCGCGCCCTCTGTGAGAAGCACCTTAGCCGTCTCCACGTGTTCGCCTTGCACGGACATATGGAGAGGCGTAAGGCCATTCTAAGAAATATCAATTTTAATATTATAATTTAATAACGGATTATGGAATAACCATTCATTCAAATGGATTATTATATCTCGAGTCAAGAATTGGAAACATATCGCTGATAGTATGTTTATCAATTTAGCAATGTAAAATAAACTAATACAGGGCCTTGGTAGAAATCCCACAAAAGCCTGACATAATCTAAAGATGTAGGGTATCTTTCGAAGATGCTTCCTTCGATTCTCTGTAACAAAAATAACTTATAAGACACAGAACTGACCTTAGTTTTGCTAGTGATCGGTGCACCGTGCTGCAGTAATCTCGACACGACGTTGCTATGGCCCGACCGTGCGGCGCAGTGCAGCGGTGTCAGTCCGTCCCGCGTCACCGCTGCGATGTTTGCACCTGCAATGAACACGTACGCCTGCAGTTTTTAAGCGTTTCTCGCTCGACGAATTATTCGGTTAGCTTACGCTGATGTTATTTAAATCAAATACATTTTGTTAGAAGTGTCTCACAGATAGCGTCAATTGAATTTGTACATATACAGATAAACCGTAAATGTTTATATTTAATATCTTTATATACAACAGGAAAAATAATATTCCACGTGTATTTCTAAATGCCAAGCGAATCATTATGGTGCCTGAGCGGTGCTGTTCTAGCGCAACACACAGGTACGATTTCGCAGCTACACGAGTGGTGGAATTTTTAAAGACGTATTTCGAATCCGGCTGGTCTACTGTGTTCTGCCGGTCATACAGATGAGAGAGAGATATATTCTGAGCGAGCACTCTTAATCATCTATGGCCTCATTGTATCTTAACATGACGTGAAACTGTTACAATTAACATATTTTTAACTCATATATATATATATATATTTACTAGCACCTAACCACGATTCGCGCTAATGGTGAGTTAAGATGTAATCTATGATCGTAGATGGTCCTAATATGGAAGAAGCGTATTTACAGTTTTCTTGTAGATCCAATTTACTACCAAAGTGAAGAACCGCATTGATTTATCAACTGTTGCACCTACAACGATCAAATTTTTGTTATCGGTTATGGACTAACACTTGGTCTCGATTTCACCTGATGTTAAGTTGTCACTTAAGGATGAAATGAGGCCACGTGGGTGTCTTTAAAAACAGAATGAATCTGATAATTTAAAGTTTGTGGGCTTTACCAGCAAAAACCACATCATCATTTAACACCAGGTGATATTGTGGTTAAGTACAAACCTGTAAAATTAAAAAAAATGTTGTGAAGCCTCTTCGTCCAGAATACTTACCATTTTCAACGAGCAAATCGACCATCGCCAGCTGGCCCCACTTGCTGGCGACGTGCAGCGGCGTTATGTTGTGCTTGGCGGCGCGTCCTGGGTCGGCTCCCGCCCCCAGTAGCGCCCTGGCCACGCCCACGTTGCCGTAGTGCGCTGCGATGTGCAGCGGTGTGAAGCCTGACTTGGAGCACGCATCCGGATTGTGCTCATTCTGAAATGTAATTGCATTCGACAGGTAAAGATAACAAAAATTATTACACATGGACCAATGTTTCATATGTGCTAGAATGTAAAGCGGAGAGTTTATAATTAACCGGCACACAACTACGAGTACGTTACATTGAAAATAAAAATCAGTTTAAATAATTCTAAAGATGTTTAGGATGAAGATTTTACCGTCAAATATTTATCAGATAAGACCATGAAAACGATATCTATTTTGATTAATAAAATTTCAACCTTAAACGAATAGTAGTTTCAACGGCCAAATAGTTTTTAATGAGCGTTAATGAATTTGTATTCGTGTACACAACTGTAGTCGCTAACAAATCTTTATATTTATAAAATTAAAGTTTATTTTTAAATAAAAAAAAATCTATTTTTATGGGTTTTGAAAGAATTATCATCAGATTCAAATTTTGAATCACCTCGAGCAAAAGCATGGCCGCTTTGACGTCGTTTTTCTTGGCAGCGATGTGCAGCGCGGGCAGCCGCACCTTCCCGCGCGTATCGGACTCCAGCAACTCGGCCACGACGCGGTCATGGCCCTGCTGCATCGCCACCGCTAATGGTGTGAAACCGTCCTGGGAATATAACACCATTATCATTACAATTCTTAATAATTAGATTCGTTTATTTGATAATTTAGTCACAGTACATTACAAATATATTAATGCTTAGCATTTCATAAGTTTTTATGACGTTGTCCACTATGAAAAGATATAAGAATTGTATATTCGTTACAGTAGAGACACTGTGCTCGTCTCGTCGACGCCGTGTCATCTTAACAGGAATCATGATAAAAACATTATTTATTCTGCTTTATTTGCTTCGTTTCTTGATTATGTCATGAAATGTGTGTTAAATTTTAAAGCAAATAAAGGGTATTTTTGTTTTATTTTCAAATATTATCAACAATTATACACCAGAATACACTTTCCGAGACTTGTCTTTGGCCAGTGAAGTAGTAAAATGTTTACTATGACCTTTAAGAACCATGAATAATTGTTTGTTTTCAGTTTCGTGTAATCAATATGACACATATAATGTTATTCAAAATTAGGGCATCTCCCCGGTGATAAGTCCCGTTATCATACGTAATGCCTGTTTACCTCTGTCGCTAGCGTCTGGCTGGCACCAGCAGCCAGTAGCATTTTGACGCAACCGGCGTGGTTCTCCTGCGCCGCCATGTAAAGGGGAGTGAAGCCTGCAGCGGATTGGGCGTCGGCTTTTGCCCCAGCACCGAGGAGCGCTCGCGCGACATCTTCCTGTCCCGCGAGACATGCTATATGTAAAGCTGTGTTACCTGAAATATATTAATATACTTTATTGTACACAAATACTTAACATGAAAATGATGAAAACAAATTCGGTTGGTTCGTTGGTATAATGGTAGTAAATCTGCCATTTATGGTCATGGGCCGCCAGTTCGTGATCCGCACAGGACAAACATTCATGTGATGAACATTTGTGATTGTTCTGTGCTTGGTTGCTAATTTTTTTTATGAATTTGAAAATATCTATGAATGTATATCAGTCTTTGACAACCCATATTACAGGTGCTGCTTACCTAACTTGGAATCAGAGTACTATGGATGAAAAATGTCCATTTATAAAAAAAACATTAAAAACAAATATTGTTCTACAGTAAAGACAAAGAGTCCCATTGTTCTATCAAAGAACACAAACGTTAATAAAAGCAAACATTTGTTCGCATCAAAAGTAAAATGCTGTCATTCTCTTAAATACATTTTAATATTTAAATGTACCTTTCTTTGTAGCAGCATCGACAGTTGCGCCACGTTTTAGTAGCTCTTCCACCACAGAGATGTGACCATCTTTTGCTCCAAGATGAAGTGCGTTAAGGCCATTCTGCAACAACAAAAATTGCCGCTGAATTATCTTACAAAAATTATTGCATGTTATTTATTACATAGGAAAAATGGAAATTTTTCTAAGTGAAAACTAAACGTCAAAATTTATTGCATTCGGGGAGGCGAATTTATATGAAACATTAATCATTGTATACGCGGGTTGTTCCAAAGTGAAAGCAATCTTTCAAATTTTGCATGAGAAAACCTCTCATTAAAGTTATTTGTTTCGTTATCATTCGATGTCCGATACTAATGAAAGAAATTTAGTATATGAACCTGTAAATATCAGTTAAAGCTTTAAAATGCAATTTAGTTTATATGTTACAATCCCAAAGTTCATTCTAAATTAAAAAAAATAAACGGCCAAACGCGTGTCGAACTCGCACTGCGAAGGGTTCCGTTCCATAAACGCCATTAAAATAATATTTCTTGTATAATTTGATTTTTTATATTACAATACAAATTTATGAAAACTTCACCTATTACGGTTTATGCATGAGATGATGTCTGTTGACAAATGGACAGGTAGACAGATGGACGGAAAGCGGAAGTTTAGTAAAAGGGTTCCGTTAGTCATCATTTGGGTACGGAAACCTAAAAAGCATAGCAATAGAAATGATAAGGATGACAAAATCGAAGATATTGAGTAAATTATGTTCAAACTTTTATTAGTTGCTATGTATTGTCGGGGATTATTGATATAAATCGCTTGTTCAGTAAGATGATAAAGGGTAAGTTACATCAAAAGCGGCTATGAGCGAGCCAGCGTTTGAGTTCGGTATTAAATTTCAGCGCCTAAACTAGTTTAGCCACCCACACCGCACCGGCGGGACCACAACAGAATTAGTCGACAATTCCATTTACAACAACCCCAACGGCGAGCTCTTCTTCGAAATAAACTAAGCGCACATAGTATTTGTTGTAGGTGTAAAATTTACCACTTGAAACTTATAATATAATAATTTAATTATAATGAATGTAATTAGATGTTGTATTCTTCTATAAAATTTACTAATCTATAAAAAATACACAAACATACAAATTTATGTTAAATTGATAGCATGATTTATGATTAAAAAATATAAACGATGATCAATAGAATGTCGAAAAACACAAAATTTTAATCCAAAATTAATGGGTTCAAAGTCTAATTTTCTATCTTACTTCCCTTACAATTAAAATATTAAAAAAAGAACGATAAAAATCTTATCACTCCTTAATATTTTATGCGTGATCATACGTAAAGAAGAAATAAAAACAAAGATACAGGTCTAACAGGGAACTTTTTCTCTCGTCGGATAAAATATACAATTAATCAAATAAACCCTTAAAGGTTAATAAAAATATGTAAGTATTGCTTGGAATTTGGAAATAACATGGCAACGTGATATGACGCCGTAATCACGAGCTCAGTTAAAATACCGTGACGCACTACAAGCCTATTTAGTTACAAAGGCAAAATATTTTAACCCTTAACGGTCGGGAAAGGTGTTCCAGTTTAATCATTGCCAAGTCACAACTATTTTTTGTACGAAGAGATATGCACGATGTGTACGTAACTCAATAAGTCACAAATTACTAGTAAATGAAAAATCAATAACAGTGACAATAAAATTTAAATGATTTTCGCCGCCTAACAAACAGCATCGGACCTAGTAACTAAAACTACTATGTCGTTCATACAGTGGCATAGGGTCGTTAAGGGTAAGTGATTAATTTTCGGTTTAGCGAATTGTGTTCGGAAATACGCATGCGATAAAAAGAAAATCTTCATCGCTGTTAGAAGCTTGTACTGTTACTTAGTCATATATCAAGAACACAAAAAAAAAAGAGAATTGGTTTCTTTAGATCCCAATGGTCCCAGTATTTTAAGAGGCAGAAGATGCATTGATTCGGTATTTAACAAGAATGTTTTTGGCAGCAATTAGTGCTTTATGGCGATAAGAAATGCCAGTTTTTAGTTTAGTGTTTATTAGTAATATTGTTTATATAATGCTTATTTGCAACTCTCGCTTTATTTTTGAATCGAAATATAAAATTACAAGATATCTAAAAACTTTGCAAATCCTAAAAGCTGATGATCGTAATGTGAAATGTATCTCGACAATATTTAAAAATAGTATTAAAATATATTTTTAATTAAAAATATTTATCACGTATCTTAATTAAAATTAATATTTGAGTATCTCATCATTGCGTGCATGAACGAACATAGAGTTCATGCTGATGATGTTTGCAGTAATTACATTAAACCATACTAATATGAAACAGGCATTTTTTTCTACTTGATTAATGTTATATTTTTTAAGTTTAAGTACAATTTAAATATTTTGTATTATTAGACAGGTGCTAAAGTACACTTCACACGATGATGTTGGCTATCTTAGTAAGCTTGTTTAGTATTGTGAACTAGTCTTGGCAACCATCCAAATCCGAATGAGACACATTTATGTCCCAAATAATAGAGTACATGTGATTTAGACTTACATAATAGATATGTATATAATTTGTTCTTGCTGAGAGGTTTTATATTAGCGCAGAGGAAAAGCAATAAAAATTCTCTTTATCTTTTTTTGTTTATTTTTTACCCTATTTTATCGTTAATAGACTGATACTTGAGCTCATTTCTAAATATTATGATGTTACGTGACTATAGGGCCTTAGATGACAAAAACATGCTTCTTCAGAATACCCACACTAATACAGTTGACTGTCGGGGCACAGCAATGCTATAACGGCAAATTGACAGGAATCTAGACCAACGGGTTCGAGAAAATCTTATAACTTATATGTCTCTGGAATATAACAAAAGACCTCAGAGTTAGTATGCAAGCAGTCGACCACTGCAAGTTGCGTTGGAAGTTAAATTAGTTTTCAATTGTGGGTTAACAGATTGGAGTACATACACAATAAATATCCATACAAACAAATGTTTATTGTTATGATTACTCTACGATTATCAAATCTGTATACTATAAACAAACAAGCACGCTGCACCGGCAGCGTAAAAGGATCTCAATAGACGGCGTGTGACAGGCGACAGAGCGGAACGTATCGGCTTTATTGAAGGCCAACAACATTTATGTTCTACACACCATACTAATATAATATATTTTTTTTTTGTGAAACTCCAGCCAGAAATGACCGTACTACAGCAGGACATAAAAAACCTTTGGAAATTAGCAAGTAGCTACCAAAGGAGCAATGATCGGTTCTAGATAAGTACGCTTCAAATAATTTAAATATGAATCCAATTAAATATTTAAATAGTTTAGTAACAAAATGTGCTAGAGCATGTATAGAAACTTACAATACTAATTATCTGGAATGGAATTTTGGGAATTGTAATATAACAAATAGTCATGCTTTATAAATGTGTAATCCAAAAGTTGTCTTATTTTTCTATAAGATTATATAAAATGAGAAAATAAATGAAACAACACTCGAGTTTACTGAACTGAGAGTCCCAGAAGTGAAAAGTAGAAGCCTATGAAAAGCAATTTGTTCATTTGAAGACAACTATAAATCAAAACTACAATCATCACGAATGAAGGAACGACAAGAGAGTTTTTCCTAGAGAGTGTTTTGAAATTGGCAGACATTGGTCTAACGGTATGTAGTGATATAGTAGTTGGAAGTCAATTTTATTAATTTGCCTTCTTTTTTTTATAAAATAAAACGAGAAACGGGTAGAATCACTACAATGCCGGTTATAGCGAGGTTGCATTGAAGTGACATGGCATTTATCACCCTAAGTAATATCATCATCCCACGGTGCCTTCTTAAAGACGAAGTTTAGCAGCTAAACAGGGAAAATTTCTACGGTCCTCAGCAGATCTTTTTCAAAGCTAATATTTAGGCTCGGTCCTATAGTCTTATGATTTGTTTCTAACGAATTTTGTAGTAATGAATGAACATTATAACATTTGAGTTTTAAAATGATATATATATGGTAATACCAAATATTATCTAAATCGTATATAATTTACGAAAACCATATAATAAAAATCCAACATTTAAAGTAGTTACGAACAGATATTCAGAATCTTTTTTTAGTTATTATTTCATATATTCACTGCATTAAAATCAAGGTCAGTTTGAATCTTCCCACGAGCTGGTTCGATAATTAACTTACAAAAAAAAAAGACGTCCATCATATTTCCTGGATAATCTAATCCTAACTACTAATCTAATCGCTACGTATAATATATATTTTAAAATTTATATTGTGTCATTAGTACAATCTAAACACATTCGCATTTATAATATATAACTATATATTATCATATTACATTATAGTTTCGTGTATCTAGGGCCAGCGATTTATGCTGTGCGTTGGTATATATGGATTAATTAGTCAATCAGGACTCTGAACTGTATATGCATTATATCAATGAAAAATTTTGGGTATAAAACTATTATTTTTACGTTACAACCGAAAATTTCTTTTTATTTATTTAGTTATTATCGAATTAAAGGTAAACTTTTAAACAAATCGAGAATGAATACAGTAAAGAATTAGAAGGCTTCAGCGAAAGTTGTCATGGCCCATAACATCTTAAATTACCATTGCTGTTGTTTATCTGATTAATAAAGAAAGGAATTAATTATAGATAACGAGATATTCTATATCATGATCGACAGGGGATGCCAACCGTATTTGCGCTCTTTTATTACCATCAAAAAGTAAGAAAGAAAACATATAGATACATGATTATTTCTTCGTTCTTTTTGTCGACAATAGGGCTGACAATTGACCTAAATTTCACGTGATGTTAAATAACAATGAGACCGTAGATGATGAAGCGTGAATCTTCAAAATAATTTGGCTGACATATATGATTGTCGGAACATAGCAACGGTTAAGGCGGCAAACTGTCATTGATGCATTAACAATATTATTAATAATAATTTATAAACAAAAATTCGAATACAAACTTACAAAACCGTTCTTCGAACGTTCTTTCGTTAAAATGGTCTCCTAGATGACTTACGTGGTAAAAAGAAATTTTTGATTAATATTTAAACTGTGCGAGGGCGTATTAAGTTAAAAACATAGAGCGTTCTATACAATTAGAAAGCAATAGTATGTAAGAAACTTAATTACATACCAGTGTAGTCGCAATCGCAGTCGGCAAAGATAATAGGCGATTTATAGGATTTATTTCATTCAAAGAAATTCCTCGCTGTCTATGAATGCTTGAGGCAAATTTCACGATGAATGTATTGAATACATCTTTGAAATTCTTAAAAGTTAATGTGTAATATAAATAAACTCACTTTTGCGGCCTTATTCTAGGTCCAATATACACTTAAAACTAGCAAAATATTGTTGTTACTCTTACTTATTGTTCGTTATATTAAATATTCTCAATTTATTATCATGTAAATATATTACAATATATTTAAATGGAACTAAAAAAAATGAAATACTAGCGTTTTCTAGGGATTAACATAGTTCCATTCTGGTTGTCATCTATAAATATTCTGACGGTCATATATTATTGACATTAGATTATAACATTGTCAGTAATAAGATTTATTTTCGAGTGAATCATACTGAATGGATGTTCATATAATGGTCGTGGAAGTACCAAGGCAGGAAGGAACTGCATAAATCCGTTCAATTTATCACAGGTTATCGTAATGACGATCTGAGTAGAGGATCATGATTAACGTGGAATTGTCGACTATATCGGGTAATGGATGATGGAGATTGAAGCTGTATGAAACATACTAGCATTAAAATATTTATTTTTATATTAGACATTTATACGGTTTTTAATGAAATTACATTGTATATTAAAGCTTATTGAGCGACCTATGAGTAAGTATATATGTGGTATTATATGTTTATACTAGCTGTGCCCGCAACTTCGCCCGCGTGCTTACTAACTTTTTAAACTTTCCTTTGGCTTATACGAACATTTAAAAATCAAAATTGGCTAAATATATATAATAGCTACTATAGCCTACAACCTGCCCAAGAGTATAGATTGCAATCATACCAAGTTTGGTTCAAATCCCTTTAGTAGTTTTTGATCCATGTGTGCACATACAGACAGAGACAAAAAATTTACTGATAGCATTTTTGGCATCAGTATCAATCTCCAATCATCCTCCAATATTAATTTTGAATATATATTCAATGTATAATTGTATATATATCAGATTTCGTTATGTCCGCCTGTTACGTTTTTAAGTTCGAGACAATAAGTTTAATTAATATCAATGAGCTACATAAATAGAAATCTGAAATTAAGTGGAGTATAATTTTCTGCCGAAGTGGAACTTGAATTATAAAAGATAGAAATTTGTCTTTATTATTTTTACTAGTGATATCTCAAGTTATACGCGAGGCATACCGTAGACAGTTATAAATATAGACGAAAATAAACGTAAAATTCTTACCGAGTTGCATGTGTTGATATCTTTAACAGCACCAGAGTCAAGTAAGTCCACGACAGTGTCGAGCTGACCGGCGCGCGCCGCGCGGAGGAACGCAGTGTTAGGATCTATCTGAAAATTAAAAAAATTAAAGGTTAAAACTGTTTTTATAGGACATATGTACTTATTTTCGTGCTCTATTATCAATTACCTGAAAAACCTAACATAGTATATATATTTACTTTAATTTGGGGGAAAAGAGCACAAACTGGGTTTCCCTGTGCTTGACCACAATTTCACCTGATGTTAAGTGCCAATGAGGCCGTAGCTGGTGAAACGTGGTCGTCCAGAATACTTTTGACTTCACATGTATGGGTATGACTGACGGAACACAACAATACTGTTGCGGCGGCAGATTCACATTAAAGGTAGCCAGGTGGATTCTAGAGACAAGACGTATCAACGTTTAACGAGATTGATTAATCTCTTACAAAGTAATAAAATATTTAAACTTATCTCTGAAAAGCCCTCCTTAACGATGTCTTTAAGAACTCTAAGTTTCTTTTGTAAGAAGAAATTTGACCTTAACATTAAAAGACAGTTTTCTACTTGTTTTATGTCAAAGTTTACAAAGAAAATAATTTCTAATTCTTGATTACGATAACATTTTTTAAAACAAATTTTAATGAATAATAATTAACTTGGGTTAAACAATACCACATCCATACTTTTTGCAAATGTGGCATTGAGATCGTATATACACAGGAAATCCTAATGGATAGTTCCCTATTATATAAAAGAAAATTCTAAAATGTTGGCAATTACTTAGATTATAATGAATAAACTTTAAGTACATAAGTAATAAAAGTACAGTAAATTTTATTACGAGCATAACGACTTCCGAACTAGGCTACCGTGGTATTAAAGAAACTTTAAAGCAACCGTTTCGCATTCGAGAAAATGTAAGTTTTAAATGGGCATAGGCAATTAGACTGAAATACCAATATAATTAAAAGTATCAAAACATGAATAATTAAGAAATTTATAATATTTATTTGCAACCTTTTACGTTACTTTCAAGTGATTTTTGTGTGCTTAAAAGATAATCGAAATAACCTATAAAGATAATATAGCTTGAAGAGAAAATTTTGAAAGCAACATATACGCGACATAAAATATATTGAAGATTTTTATTTAACTTAACATTGTAAATAAAATTATAACAATATATTTATTTAGATTTATTGCATGTCATTTTTTATATGAAACATTCAATTACTTAAACATATATAAAATTTGATTTTAGCGAGGCAATGTAGATCGGTTTAGAATAAACGGGGAGTCTAATATGCGGAACTAGTTAAATGCACAGGACGCACATCTGTGGATCCAACATAACCGGCGTCCCCTTTCCTATTTTACCCAACGGAATTGCCACAAGGTCTCACAATGGACTGTGCAAAGTTCACCAGCATAATTCATTCTATTAAAAGTGTTTCGGCAGAAAGCATTTACGGAAGAAAGATTTAGTTCCAGTTTTTACAACAAGTGTACAAGCTTTAGAATAAGAACTTTCTGAAAGGTCCCAAAGGAGTGAAAAGATGTAACTTGAAATGTAGTCGAATACAAATCGTACCATTAATAAAATCTGGAATTTTAATTTTATTAGAAAAAAAAGTGAATATACAGTTACAACGCGAAACAGTGGAAAACGAAGAAACAATCGTTAATGAAAAAGAAAAAAGTTGACAGGTTCCGAATAGGCTTCATCGCAGGCAAATATAAAAGATTGAAGATAAACAGTTAGTCGAAGTGAGACGCAACCTCGACCAATCGATTGGATAGAGATAAGTCAGTCAATATCGGAACAGAATTTGTCGGAACCGATTGGACATTCAGGAATGTAGGCAAATTGGAAGAATTTAAATTGTTACTAATAGTTTTAACACTGTTTACATTTTGCACATGGGAAAAAAAATTCTAATAATTATTTCTAAGCGAACTATTTGCCAATGCATTTAAACTTTCCCACAAAATTAATTTTGTTTAAAAAAGTATGTACTAGATTAAAATTGTTTCAATTTACAAAAGCGTGCGATCATGCTTCATATCAAACTTAATATGTCGATAAACCAGTTTTAATGTAACGATAACTTAATACGATTACTTGTAAACACAAACACGATAGGAACCTTTTACTTGTATTATAAACCTGATACAAATGTCTTTGCAATAAACAATTTTCAAATTGCAGTATTATAACTATAAACAATAGTACATAACTATTATGTACTACATATAACTATATACAAAAGTAGTTAAGTAAATCCTCACAGATGATTAACCAAAAGAATGAGATTTCCAAACTAAATTAAAAGTTTGGTTAGTTATTTGATAAGCGCTTGTAATTTTCATTTCCGGATTACAAATTATATTTAAACAATGGAATATATCATTCCGCTTGCCAAAATATTTTTCTTAAAACATTTTATTATATGAATGGAGTTATGTTAATTATAACTTTATTTATTAAAATAATCAAAATTCATACTATTATTTAAAAATTTTATTTTCTGCTTAAGTTAATTGTTGTCTATCATCTCATAATACTTAACATACAAGCATGTTTTTGTTTGTTAAATTGTTCATTCTTTGAATATTTTAGATATCCAATGAAGCGTCAAGCACGCAGATGTAGCTGAAACTTGAAGAATTAGGGGCCATTGTCCTTTAAAATTAATAGGATGTCCGACAAACAACAGATTCCGGCTTAGGACAATCAGGAGGCTTTTTGGTTGTTTAGACATTTGAACAAGTTTATCTATATTTCACTATGGTTTTATTAGAATAATGTTTTATATGTTTCATCTTTCTCATTAGCGTGCAATTGCGGAGGTTAGATGAAGAAATGAACTGATAGAGGCTGATGGTGAGGTTGGTACTATGTCGTTTGACGTCATTGTATATATGCAGTTCATAAGTATTTATAATATCCCATCCTCAGAGCGACATTGTCACCTCTACGCATAATTCAAAAATACAGCTAATATGATGTCCCCGTAATGTTTTTAAAAAAATAAAAAGATTCCTTCAGTTGACAATTTACGTTTTAACATAAGTCACAGTGTTGCGCCGGGGGTGCGATATTATAGCCTTAGGTTCATAGCTACGATTTTTAGTATTTTCAGGCAATGTTAATGTCGTTTGTACCATTACACATTTTAAAAAAATAATCAAAGTAGGACACTTAGCTGTAGGCCAATTATTATTGAAAAATTATTCAACTGTTCATATTCATCACTAAAATTGCGTAGTAATAACAACAAATATTTGATCTATTGAAAGCAAAACATCTCCAAGCTACGATATTAATGAACCAAAAAAGCAAAATCGCCATATTTATTTTATTATGGATGATTGGAATATGAAAAAAGTTTTGTAATCTTTAATTTTGACAAAAGTAATTTGTTTTAAACACGCGTACATTAGCCTCTTTTTGTAGATGTGGTTACGCTTCAATAAATTAAGCTTTACTAGCTGGAAAAAAGATGTAGTAAAAAAGATGCGATCGTGGTTCGATAATTCGCAAATTTAATGAATCACGTATCTAGTTACGCAGGCACTTGAATTCGGAATTACAGAACTAATTAATTGAGAAGAAAAAAGCATAGAACAGGTTTTACGGACTCCAAAAGGCGTTTCCACTTCTATTTTAATAACGTACTTGATATGACACTCCCTCCCTTTTTATGTTTTTCAAAAAATAATTATGAACAAAAACACAGGATACCCTAAACATCATGTGTGTGTAACTATAGTTTAACAAATTTAGTTACATTAAACAAATTTAATGTTAACGTTTTATTTTTCACTGTTCAAATAATTGTTATAATACACATTCAGTGAGTGAAATAAAGAGAAATCTTCCTTCCAGACAAATCAAAATTGTTCTTACATTTGATTTAAATTTTTAATGATCTAAATTTCGAAGTTGTATTATTGTAAGTTGTGTCAACATGGTTGGAAAACGATATTTTTGTACATTTTTATGTGTTTCATTAGGAAATGTAACAAAAGTGCTTGAAATATGAAACTGTAACGAACTGATAGATTTATATGAATATTTTATAGTTAATCATATATTTTCAGATTAAATTTCGACTTAAAACATGCACTATATTATCACAAACTTTTGCTGTTAATATCAACGGATTCGTTGTTTGTCACCATGAAAAGAATCGCATAGTGTAACGCACCACGAGTGTTACGGAGTAGACGCGCCTCTCTAGCGGGAGAATACGCGCGCCGCACCACACCGCCATTGCGGGACTGGCTGGGCACGCGCAGGCGTCACGCTCACCTACACTACGCAGTTTTGCTTGACGGCGAAACGCTACGGACTTATCGTGCACGAAGGCAGTAAGAGTGCACTAAACTAACAAACTACCGCAAATACTGCCCTAAAAAGTCAGTTTGACTTATTAGATTTAACTTTAAATAATTACACTTATTATAATGGGATCACACAAAATCTGACAATGAATTTGTATGCATCATGAATGAATTTATTAAGAATCGGGTTTTGAATTAATTAAGTTATAGCTATATTGTTCATTAGCTTAACTTTTTTTCATTGGTTATGGGCTAACTTCAATATTACCTGATGTTCAGTGACAATGTGGCCTTGCCTGGCTAAGTGTGTTCACTCAAAATACTTCTGAGTTTCACATGTATGATTGCCGGAACCGATCAATGCTGTTACGGTGGCACGTTGATATTGAGTGTGGTAGCTAGCCAGATGGATTTGGTAAACCCTTCCACCATCCAAAGAGAACTCATAAAAGTTGAGTCTTTAACCGATCAATGCTGTTATGGTGGCACATTGAGGAAATCAAACATTCTTTATACGGACACGGTCCCTCCAATATTCAGCTATACGCACTAAGTTCATAAAAAGCAATAACTGTTTATAATTCATCGGTTCATGTATGTATGTACTAATAAGAAACAATTATTGAACAAACAATACTGAACTATAGCACGAATATATGTAATAAATCGTACGACTTTCAAAACTTTCTTTGAAACTATTAACTTATTCAGAATAATTTACGGGGTATGTGTATATTGTTTAGATTGGTGTAACATAGTGATATAATTAAAAACGACTTCGACATGGTAATCTCCGTATGATACTATTACTAGGCAATACATCATGATAATAAATCATATATTTTATTACAGCATGTACACAATATCGCTATTATTATGGGTCATGATTTATGCAAATATTTTTTTGTAAAGATATCCTATAATACAGAATAACGTGAAACTTTAGAAAATGGTTTATTTCACTTTGTACTTAGACTGTGTATTAAGCGAGCGAATATAAACTAAGTTTGGCGGATGAAAGGATGCCGATAATAAGTTACTATGCCAGTTAGCCTGGCCATCTACGGTGATGGCCGCCCGGCAGATGTCCACGGTGAGGCCGTCTGCGGCAGGAGTCTTCTTGACATTGAAGGTCGATATGGACTATCGGAATTCCTCCATCGTCAAAAGGGGGGTCGCGTGACTCACCATGCACCCCCTCGTTGATATCATCGGCTTTAACTCTTACAGCTCTGTGGTCCATATTGTCCTCCCCAGAGGTGTCATCTGGGAAGAAAACCTCCGCCAGGATCCTGGCTGATCCCTCTACGTCCAGCACCCGTCCGCCCTGGACGAGCGGGACGTCCTCTCGCCTCTTACCACCATTTAGACTCCACTACTTCTCTGCCCCGGGAATCGAACCCAGTACCTCCGCGTTACCAGGCAAGCAGGTAAACTACTGCGCTGCGGAGGCAGTCCTCTCCAGCTAATAATCGTTCAAATCATTTAACACTAGATTTACCGGACCTGTCATTTTGACGGAGCAACCCTAGATAAATAGTTCCTTATACTAATATGCGTTTTACTTTATTTATTTTTTCACACTACCTCTGGGGACATTGTTCTATACATTTTATTGCAAAATAGGATATATAAGGAGAGCCCAGTTTCGATGAAGCTGTAATAGTCGTCAAAAAGACTAACAGCGCAAACTTCACCGAACCAAGCAGCAGCAACAGGATATATAAGAATACAATAATGCGCAAAATTACTGCAGACTCGAAGAGAAAACAAAAATGTGTCGATAAATCTAGTGTTAAAATAAAAACAGTTTCATTAAAAAATATAAGGAAATACAGAATCTAAAAATTTATACCGTTGCTTCATATTTTTGTTTCTTGATTTACGGTGTAATTATCTATAGATATATATACATATATCTCAACAGTATATATATATATATAT